>CAUEHQ010000130.1:0-65400 GCA_958510825.1 Brachypterus glaber | reverse complement strand
GCACCATTTTTAAAGGGCTATGGTAGCTTTAAAAGCGTTTTTTTCGACCTACATGTATGGAAACTTTTTTTCTTAGTTTTTGATGTAGAATAACATCGCATCATTAAAATTTTGGTTTTCGACATTTTAGTATTTAATTTTTCGTCCTCGAACCGTGAAATTTCACCTTCAAATGAACTTTTCTCGAAAACGGTTTATCCTACAGTATTACAACAAGAGTACCTTTTTTTATGTAATTTTGACCTGAGGAATCATATTTCAAAAATAAAATTGCAAAAAAGTTACACAGAAAAAAGTTTAGGACAAAAAACTGATAAGGCCCCCCCGTTTCGCAGACCCCTGGTTTAAATAAGTACGTGATAGTGACATACAAAGATGGGCCTTATTAGGATTAATTCACGTGTAAAACCTCGTTAATATATCTTAAAGGGTTTCTGAGTTATTAAATAAAAACCGATTTTTTTAGCCAATTTCAAAGGGGCGTAGCTCCCTTATGACGCATTTTTAGACATATGTTTATAGGAACTTTTTGTCATATTTTATCATGTAGAATCACCTGTTAAAATTTCCTACGCTATTTCAAATACACCTTGTATACAAAAAATGTGTCATAAGGGAGCTACGCCCCTTTGAAATTAGCTAAAAAAAATCGGTTTTTATTTAATAACTCAGGAACCCTTTGAGAGATATTAACGAGGTTTTGCACGTGAATTAATCCTAATAAGGCCCATCTTTGTATGTCATTTTCGCGTACTTATTTAAACCAGGGATGTGCGAAACGGGGGGGCCTTATCAGTTTTTTTGTCCCAAACTTTTTTCTGTGTAACTTTTGAGCAATTTTATTTTTGAAATATGATTCCTCAGGTCAAAATACATGAAAAAGGTACTCTTGTTGTAATACTGTAGGATTAACCGTTTTCGAGAAAAAGTTCATTTTTCATTTTCGAGGACGAAACATTAAATACTAAAATGTCGAAAACCAAAATTTTAATGATGCGATGTTATTCTACATCAAAAACTAAGAAAAAAAGTTTCCATACATGTAGGTCGAAAAAACGCTTTTTAAAGCTACCATAGCCCTTTAAAAATGGTGCATATTTAGGAGACCATAGCTCCATTAGGATTGATTTTTGGAAAGTACCTGTATATGAGGTTTTTTTCTTAGTTTTTAATGTACATTCGCCCTGAATCATTAAAATTTTGGTTTTTCAACTTTTTAGTATTTAATTTTTCGTCCTCAAACCGTGGAATTTCACCTTCAAATGAATTTTTCTCGAGAAACGGTTAATCCTACAGTATTACAACAAAGAGTACCTTTTTTATGTATTTTGACCTGAGGAATCATATTTTAAAAATAAAATTGCAAAAAATTTACACAGAAAAAAGTTTGGGACAAAAAAACTGATAAGCCCCCCCCCCCGTTTCGCACACCCCTGGTTGAAATAAGTACATGAAAATAACACATAAAAACGGGCCTTGGTAGGATTAGTTGGCGTGCAAAAACCTCGTTGATATATCTCAAAGGGTTCCTGAGTTATTAAATAAAAACCGATTTTTTTAGCCACTTTCAAAGGGGCGTAGCTCCCTTATGACGCATTTTTTAGACATATGTTTATAGGAACTTTTTGTCATATTTTATGATGCTATGACGCTATTTCAAATACACATACACGGTGTATTTGAAATAGCGTCGGAAAAAAAAAAACAGATCATCTTTGTGACCCCAAAAATCGATTCAGAAAGAAAAAAAATGGAAAAAAAAATCTAAAAAAATTCTTTAGAAAACCTTAAATCCAGCCTACAGACGACGCATCTGTAAGCTTTATCTTCGCGCTTAAAATTTGCAAAATGCAACGTTGTCAGATTTTGTCGATTCCGTATTTACTGTTTGACAAAATAACTTTTATCGTATTTTAATCATCATAGAATTTTATCAACAATAATTATAAAGTACCGTAAAAAAATGTTAAAATAATAACCAAAGATGAACTTGCCATATTCATAATATTCACCTACAAACTATTTAACAGATGTTGTTTTTAACAGATGCTGAAAATTAACGGGGTGAACTTTATCGTTCTCACACAGATTTTTTAAGTAGAAAAAATACCATATCACTAGTAATGATTCACTACCACTTTTATTTAATTTGATGAAAAAGAAATCATAAATGTTTGCACGTAAATAGTATTTTGTTAATTAAAAAACAACTTTAACTTATCGTCTTACATTAAAAATTCCCACTAGGTACATTACTTTACGTTATAATTACTTAATTTATTCCTTTTTCTATGAATTCGTTATCTTGTTCTTGAGGCTTATAAAAATTCAATTTTTTTGTGCAATTCGAGTTAGACGTAAGTCGGAGCTTGATAAACGTGCCAAGATGCGCATGCGTGGTAGACGGCTTACCGTTTTTCAATTAAAGTGTTTTTTACAAAAAAAAAACACAAAACAGGCCCAAAACCAACGTTTTAGGTAAACAAACACCCCCATAAAAAAAAAAAAACAAAACACCAAACGCACCAAATCAAACTCCGCACGTTGTGCTGCCATTAGCCGCTGGTTTCAATACAAGCGTCACTTTACCTTAACGTTGGTTTTTGCACCTGTTTGGTGTATTTTTTTTTTGTAAAAAAATTGGTTTTGATTTAGAATAATGCATTGAAAAATGGCCAGCGCAGCTCGGCACGAAGTCAAATGTTATAGGAGTATCTTTTAAATTTTATGTTTCTACTATTGGATCACTTGTATTTTTTAAAAAGGAGCGCCTAAATGCAGCTCTTTATGCAGACATGCGCATCACATAGCTAATGTTGACCTTCAGACTTTTTTATTTTGTTGAAACAATACTTTCCCCTATTACATGAAAATATTTTTGTAATTTAACAATAAAATTTTATTTTCAAAAAAAAAATATTTTTTTTTGTTTGACTCAACCTCTTTGAGCTTCTTACTCCACACTAATTTTCATCAAAAACATGCCAAACTGAGAACTTTGGAAAAATATATGTTTCAAATTTAAAGTCTTTAGCTCAAAGCGTCCTCTAGTTATCGTGGTCGCAAATTTTCGCAGACAGAGGCCCTCAGGCATATAAATATAAAAAAAAAATTCAAAAAAAAGAGAAAAGTAAAATAACAAAATACAATTTCTTAAAAAAAAATAATAATTTTATTTAAGTACATTGTATTTACAAAAAGTTGTTAATTGTAAATTATATTCCGCACATCGCCTTGTAAATTCCGAAACATCGTATCTGAAAAATATTGACAAGTATAACCTTTTTTAAACAATAATTAAGGTATTTATTTAAAACTTTATTAATTACATATAAACAAGAAGTTCTTTATTCATATAAATTAGTGAATTATTGAATTATTACCCTACTAATTCCATAAAAAAGAATAATTTCTTATCTCTGACAAATTCCCAATATTCAGATATGATGTTTCAGAATTTACAAGGCGATATGCAAATTAAAATAAATTAAATCAGATACACATTTGCAAATAGTTGCTAATTGCAAATGATATTCTGCACATGCGAATCGAAACGAATTAAAACATGTTACGCATTTGCAAATAGTATCTTATTAAAAATAAAATTTCGCATATGCAAATAGAAATGAATTAAATCTGATAAGCATTTGCAAATAGAGGCTAATTGAAAATGATATTCCACATATGCGAATAGAAACGAATTAAAATGTTACGCATTTGCAAATAGAAACAAATTAAAACATGACATCCCATATTATACGGATGTAATATGCAAATTAAAACAGGTTAACTAATTGAAACGGTTAATATTAAAATTTACTGCAAAATAATAATAATTCAAACTTATTCAAATGGGTTAAAAATATTTTATTTTTAATCCGTTTGAATCTGATTTTTTTTTACAGGGATCCCTATCCCTTGTAATCGACTACAAGTGATCCCTTGTACTTGAGTACAAGTGATCATGGTTATGATCATTATTAATAAATAAATGATTTAAAATGGTGCACGCTGTTCTAGAAGAACTTTTAAATGACATGACAACTTCCATTTTTTTTTTCTTTTTGGGAATTTGTTATATGAGCTCTAATTAAAAAAATTATACCAAAATTTTAAAAATCGTTAGAGCCGTTTTTAAAAAAAATGTGTTTTTTTAGAAAATATCTCCGATATTTCACGCTAACTATACTCGGTTTGCCCTTGATATCTCGGATTTTTGACCAAACTTGGCATAGTGGTACCACTATGGTACCTGATCACTCTATCTAATTTTTTTTCAAAACGGTCCATCCATTCACGATACCGGGTGTCCCACCAACCAGGTTCTTGACAAGTTATATCTCCGTTATTTGAAAAGGTAAATTTTTTGTAAAAAATAGCGTTGAATGGGAGCCAAAAAAGATTTTATTGACTTATTCAATCCCCCCCCTCCATTGCTTACTCACTCCCTTGTAACCACCCCAAACTCTGATTTTCAAATAACACCTCCCACCCCCATTTTTATCTAAGAATATGAAATTATATATTTCATTTTGAATTAAACCATGTATTATAAATAGTATCTTATTCCTTTAAGGGGCTTCCAATAACAATTATTATTTAGTAATAATAATGTCCCACCAGGTTTTATATGGGCTATATCTCCGTTATTTAAAAATATAAAAAAGTTAAAAAAAAATAAAATAAAATTGGAGTCAAAGTAGAATTTACTGACATGCAAAACTACCCCTTATTAACCCACCCTCTTGGAACCACCTCCAACTAGTTTTTTAAATAGCTCTTCCCTATTTTACTAAAGAATATAAAAAGCACATTTCATTTTAAATTTAACCAGAAAATTTTTCCAAAAACTTACGTTAAATTGTACCCAAAAGAAAGTTGATTATTATATTCAAAACCAACTCATAACAATCCAATCTCCTGGAACTAACCGCAATTTTGTTTTAAATACCACCCTTCTATGAATAAATAATAATTGTTATTTAGAGCCCCTTAAAATCTAAGATACCACTTATAATAAATGGTTAAATTCAGAATAAAGTGCACTTTCGTAGTCTTTAATAAGAATTAGGGGGTGCAATTTGAAAAACAGAAGTTGGGTAAGCAAGGGGCGGTTTGAATAAGTCAGTAAAATCTTATTTGGCTTTAATTTAATGCTATTTTTTGCAAATTTTAATACCTTTTCAAATAACAAAGATAAGCTATTTCAAGAACTTGGTGGGGCACCCACTATAGTGAACGGATGGACTGTTTTGAAAAAAAATTGGATGGAGTGCTTAGGTACCATAGAGGTACCACTATGCCAAGTTTGGTCAAAATCCGAGACATCGAGGGCAAACCGAGTATGTTAGCGTGAAATATCAGAGATATTTTCAAAAAAACACATTTTTTTCAAAAACGGCTCTAACAATTTTTAAAATTTTGGTCTTATTTTTTTAATTAGAGCTCATATAACAAAAAATTCCAAAAAGAAAAAAAAAATGGAAGTTGTCATGTCATTTAAAAGTTCTTCTAGAACAGCGTGGGTGTCTTCTATCACTTTTTTTCCGCTTCTTTTCCATTAAGTAGGTGTACCCTCCCAATTTTATGTGTTATCTTATTTCGGTTTTGGTCAAGTATCCTGAAATAAGTAATTAGTATTAGTTTTCAGTATTAGTATTCAGTATTAGTATTTAGTATAAGTATTTAGTATTAGTATTACTCACTTGCTTTCTGACACACCAGCAATTAACTTATTAACAATTTGTGTTGTCTTCTTTACTCAAATGTAGATGTTGAATATCATTTGTATGATATTTTTTCTAAGTACTATTTGACTTGTGCAATGGTGCTCTAATTTACTTTGACCTTGCAATTTTTCTGCTCTTATCCGATGCTTTTACCTGTAATATAATTTGTACAATTATAGTGTACAATTGGTCACATCTGTGGCATGTAATACTATGCATAGTACCTATTACACACCCCAGGCTACTAGGCTTCTGCTACAATTTACCTATTACATACCCCGGGCTACTAGGCTTCTGCTAAGGCCCATCTTTGTATGTCATTATCACGTACTTATTTAAACCAGGGGTGTGCGAAACGGGGGGGCCTTATCAGTTTTTTGTCCTAAACTTTTTTCTGTGTAACTTTTTTGCAATTTTATTTTTGAAATATGATTCCTCAGGTCAAAATACATAAAAAAGGTACTCTTGTTGTAATACTGTAGGATAAACCGTTTTCGAGAAAAGTTCATTTGAAGGTGAAATTTCACGGTTCGAGGACGAAAAATTAAATACTAAAATGTCGAAAACCAAAATTTTAATGATGCAATGTTATTCTACATCAAAAACTAAGAAAAAAAGTTTCCATACATGTAGGTCGAAAAAAAGTTTTTAAAGCTACCATAGCCCTTTAAAAATGGTGCATATTTAGGAGACCATAGCTCCATTAGGATTGATTTTTGGAAGTACCTGTATATGAGTTTTTTTTCTTAGTTTTTAATGTACATTCGCCCTGCATCATTAAAATTTTGGTTTTCAACATTTTAGTATTTAATTTTTCGTCCTCGAACCGTGGAATTTCACCTTCAAATGAATTTTTATCGAAAACGGTTAATCCTACAGTATAGTAATAGTAATAGTAATAGTAATAGTAATATTTATTGACCACAAGTGATACATTTAGTACATAATGGTATGTCAGTGTTTTTTTTTTTTTTTTATTTTTTTTTTTTTATTTTTTTTTTTTTTTTTTTTTTTTAATAGTAATAGTAATATTTATTGACCACAAGTGATACATTTAGTACATAATGGTATGTCAGCAACAAGAGTACCTTTTTTATGTATTTTGACCTGGGGAATCATATTTCAAAAATAAAATTACAAAAAAGTTACACAGAAAAAAGTTTGGGACAAAAAACTGATAAGCCCCCCCCCCCCGTTTCGCACACCCCTGGTTGTAATAAGTACATGAAAATAACACAAAAAACGGGCCTTGGTAGGATTAGTTGACGTGCGAAACCTCGTTGATATATCTCAAAGGGTTCCTGAGTTATTAAATAAAAACCGATTTTTTTAGCCACTTTCAAAGGGGCGTAGCTCCCTTATGACGCATTTTTAGACATATGTTTATAGGAACTTTTTGTCATGGTTTATGATGTAGAATCATCTGTTAAAATTTCCTACCCTATTTCAAATACACCGTGTATATATATATATATATATATATATATATATATATATATTATATATTTTTCTATCATATATACGCCCAAATCGTATAATTGACGTCAATCAGACACCCAAATTTACGTTGTGACACCCGACTTTGGGCGTCAGTCCGTTTAATGCGCGCAATCGACTTCTCTGGATGGTTACTAACCATCCATCTAACCATTGGTTAGAGTGTAGTACAGGTCCTAACAAAAAATATTTTTTGGCGTCACTTTGATGGGTGTTTATCTAGCTAGATACAAAAGGGGTTTGGACTTTTGTTCAAGTGGCCACCAGGTGGCGCTGTTGCAGCAAATGTATAATACACTCTATATAATACACGTTAAACTCACACCCAGTGTATCTACACCGTTGTGACGCCCAAAATGTATAATACACGTCAAAGAGACGCCCAAAAACTGGCAACAATGTATTTAAAAAATCATTTTGGCGATAATAGCCAAATGTCATATTTAAGGACGTATTTCTATGACTTACGTACCATTAAAATAATTATTAATAGGAATGGTAATGTATACATTATGAAGATATTTTTTTGTTTTATTTTAAAGTATGCATAGTGTTGGGAACAGTTTAAAATTCCCACCAGTTTTTCTATTGGTTTCTTCCGTTTAAGTTGTGCGCAATCGCCGTGTCGGCTGATTTCCGCCTTCTCAAGTAGTATAAGATTAACCGTCGTGTCCGATAGACGCGTTTTGCCTATAGCCAAAGATAATCGTAGCTATTTCTGCGTATTGTATTAAAATTATTGTAAATAGTGTAAATAAACTATGTAAATACAGTCCATTTTGTTATAATTAATAATAATTCACAGTGTGTCCATCATTTTTTGGCCATTCGACCGGATTTTGTGAAAAATCTTAGAAAACCACGTGAAGAAAAAGGCTGAACTATGACCAATAGTGCTAAATTAATCTAGTTCGGGACTATATTTGTGGTTCAATTAAAGCAAAGGAGTAGTAAAAAGTAGTGATTGCTGTGAATTATAGTGATTTGTCGAAAAACAATCATTTTTAGAAATGTGCATTTTTTTGTGCAACGAAGACGGTTGATGACGTCATATGAAAATGTGCAAATTCGTTGGTTCTACCTTGGATTTAAATTTCGAGTTGAAACTTGTAAAATAAGTGCAAGCGCACCTAGATTTGGATAGCAGAAGCTGAAAATATTCGCCACCTAGCGTGGAGTAAGGGTAATTAAAAACCTGCAAAAGAAAAAAGATATCCGAAATAAGGTAGGAGTCTGCAATATTTTTATTTCATTTTCAACGGCTGCCACGAGATGTATTGTCATGTTTGTAGAAACTTTTTGACAGCTGCTTGAAGATTGGTAAATAAACAAATCACACCTGGTGTTTGTTTAATGGGACTTTAAATTCAATTTTATTGGTTTTTAATAAAATAAGTTTGTATATTTCAATGTAAATATTCATATTTTAAGTTTTAAATTGTATTCATTTTATATAAGTTAGAAACTTTTTATAAAAAAAATGGCTGCAGAACTTAAACTTTTGCAAACCAAAAGAAAGTTAATTAAAGAATATGTCAATAGGCAAGAAGCCTATGTTGATGAAAGGATAGATATTGAAGTAAATACTGCAGTTTATGGAGAATTTTTATCTCGTAAAGATAAATTAAATGACAATTTTGAAAAATACCAAGAACTTCAAGCAGAAATACTTGTCTTAGATAAAAAAGATAAAGAAGACTCTGGCAGCTTTGAAGAAAAATATTTTAGTGTTATGTCAAAGTTTGAGGGAATTTTGTCCAAATGTGAAGTTAAACCTAATTCTAATTTGACTCAAAATCGGGACGTGACTCAAAGTATACCTATTACAAGGTTGCCTAATGTAAATATTCCAAACTTTAGTGGTTCTGACTTAAATGAGTACAAGCCTTTTTATGTTTTATTTGTTGCGGTTATTGATAAAAACCAAAATTTGTCAAACGTAGAGAAACTTTTTTATTTGCGAAGCTACCTAAAAGGTGAAGCTCTTGCATTAATACTTAATTTGCCTGTTGTGAACGAGTCGTATGCCGAGGCAATCAAACTTTTAAATGCTAGGTTTAATAACCCAACGCTTTTGGTCAATAACCATATTTTTACTATTTTAGGTTTACCCTCTATAAATAAAGGCACCAGTGCCGCATTAAGGGAATTTATTTCTCGAGCAAAGCAACAAACTGTTGCTCTTAAAAATCTTAATCAACCAGTTGACAGCTGGAATACAATATTAGTATGCATATTATCCCGAAAGTTGGATGCATACACAAATAAATGTTACCAAATTGACAGAAATAATTCAGTTTCCTACGCTTGATGAATTTTTAACATATCTTGAGAATAGAGCCATGGCATTGGAGTCAGTATCGTCGGTCGATACCAACCCTACCAAACCTAAGGTTAAAGTTACGAATTTAACTTTAAAAAACAAAAATGACAACAAATGTCAATTTTGTTCGTCCATTGGACATAAAATATATAATTGCCAAAAATTTAAGGCAACAACTGTCCAAGACAGATTTAATTTTATTGATGTTAACAAAAATTGTAAACATGCTGGTGACAAATGTCATTTTAAGTCAAAATGTCAATTTTCCCATGGCTCTTATCACAATACCTTGTTACATAGGGACAGAAGTACCTCTCAAAACACGAATCAAAATGATTCAAATTCAAATTTATCTGGTGCTAGCGCGGGTGCTAGCACAAGTTCTAGCACGGGTGCTAGCACTAGTACTACTATACAAGAAAATGTAAATGATAATCAAAATCGTGTAGGTCTTGTCAGTAGACTAAATAAAACTACGGTGTTACTACCCACTGTCATGGTCCAAATCAGGGACAAAAATAATTATTATATTTTTGCTCGTGGTTTGATTGATTCATGCAGTGAAAGTTCGTTAATTACCTCTGAATTAGCTAACAAAATAAATGCAAAATTTTACAAAAATCCTCTAACTATTTTAGATGTCACTGACACTAAAACAGAAGTGTCAAGGGCCCTGAATGTCAAAATAGAATCATGTCAAAATAATTATAGCATGAATATAGATTTTTCAATCATTGACAAAATAACATGTGAACTGCCACATCGCGAATTTAATACGGATTCAATTCCAAAACATTTAACATTATCAGACAGGAATTTTAATATTCCAGGAAAAATTGATTTATTGTTAGGTTCCAATATATTTTTCCAAATTTTATTGGCTGGTAGTATTAAATTGGGTAAAAATAATTTGGTACTACAAAATACTTTATTTGGTTATGTTGTGGCAGGGGAGTTACCTAATAAAATTTCAAATAATGTTGTGTCACTCCATTTAGCGACAACAAAAATTGATACTTTAATAACAAAATTTTGGGAGACGGAAAAAATCCAGAAGTCTTTCCTGAATTTCAAAATGACCAAATAGCTTGCGAAGACAGTTTTCAAAAGTCAGTGCAGTTCGTGAACAATCGGTTCCAAGTAGAATTACCTTTAAAGAAAGACATTACTGATTTAAATCTTGGTGATTCATTTTCGTTAGCTTATAGTAGATTTATAAATTTTGAAAAACGTTTTAAAAACGATCCAATTTTATTCTTTGATGGTTCCGCAAAAACGAAAAATTGCGTGTCCTTGAATGACCTAATGTATAACGGAGCTGTGGTACAGCCAGAGTTGTTTGACATTTTAATTTGTTTTCGAACTTTTTTATACGTACTTCTTACTGATATCAAACAAATGTACAGACAGATTCGTTTAGACCCTAAACATACCCCATTATTAAACATTTTATGGAGAGAAAACCCCAATGAAACCATAAAATGTATGCGTTTGTTGACAGTGACGTACGGACTTCGTAGTTCTCCCTTTTTGGCTACTCGCTGTTTAGTTAAGCTAGCTTCAAGATTTAAAGATACATTACCTTTAGCATCAAAAGTACTTTTAGAGTCAACCTATATTGACGACATTTTAAGTGGAAGTGATTCAATTGATGAACTAGTTGAATTAAAAAATCAATTAATAAAATTATTAAGTTTAGGTTCATTTGACCTGCACAAATGGTGCTCTAATGCAGAGTATGTGTTACAAGACATATCCCCTGAAAAAAGACATTTTAAAAAGATCGATTTTAGTCAAAATAATAATGTAGTTAAAACTCTTGGTTTAAAATATAACGTAAAAACAGATAATTTTGAGGTTTCCATTCCAGAATGCAATTTTAATGAATGTATTACTAAGCGTCAAATTTGAAGTTGTATTTGTAAGTTCTATGACCCACTGGGGTTCATTGGTCCTATTTTGGTCAACGCCAAAATAATAATACAAAAATTATGGATACGTAAGTTAAATTGGGATACTATAATTCCTGATGATTTATTGCAATTATGGAAAGAATTTTGTACCGGTCTAAATGACATGAATATTATACAAATTCCTCGAAATTTACAGTTAACAGGGGCTCAAAAAGTTGAATTAATTGGGTATTGCGACGCATCAATTTATGCTTACGGAACGGTTCTTTATGGATAAAGTCAACGTAACACTGCTCTGTTCTAAATCTAGAATTGCGCCAATCAATAATAAACTAACTATTCCACGATTAGAGCTAAACAGTGCTTTACTCTTATCAAAATTAACAGATAAAATATATAATTTGTTAAAAGAAAAAATTGATTCAGTATATTTGTACTCAGATTCAAATATTACATTAGTATGGTTAAAAAGTGATCCCTTAAAATTAAACCCATAAGTTGCAAATCGCGTTACAAAAATTCAAAGTTTAACAAAGAATTTTAAATGGTTATATGTTAATACTAAACAAAATCCATCAGATTGTTTATCTCGTGGTTTAGAACCTCATATTTTAAAAAATCATGATCTTTGGTGGCATGGCCCCCAAGATTTAAAAAATATCAATTTTTATCATAATATTGGGACATACCCCGAAATAGAAGGTACATTACCGGAACAAAAAGTTGAAGTTTTGACAGTAATCAAAAAAGAACCAGAAAAAATATTTTTCGATAATTTTTCAAGTATGACTAGACTACAAAGAGTTGTAGGATATATTTTAAGATTTTGTCACAACACAAAAAACTAAGAAAACAAAATTGTAGGTAATTTAACACCTTCGGAACTCGAAGGTGCGCTTAAATTAATTATAAAAATTGATCAAAGTAGACATTTTTCAGACGAAATTAAAATATTAAATAAAGGAAATGAGTTAAAATCAAATTTGAAATCGTTATATCCTTTTGTGGATAAGGACGGATTATTGCGCGTGGGAGGGTGGCTGCTAAACGCAAGTATACCGTATGATCAAAAATTCCCAGTAATACTCGCAAAAAATAGCCATATTACTGGACTTATAATTAAACGCGAACATATAAAATTATGTCATGCAGGTCCAAAATTAATATTAAGCAATTTAAGATTTTGGGTTTTAAACGCCCATCGTGAAATTAAAAAATACACTTATTATTGTAAGATTTGTTTTAGGTTAAAAGCTAAAATCTCCAATCAACTTATGGGGTCTTTACCCCATGATAGGGTTAATTCAGCCCGCGTATTTAAGCATGTAGGCATAGATTTTTGTGGATATTTCAATTTAAAGCAGTCAAGGCTCAGAAAAGTTATAGTTTCTAAAGGGTATATAGCTGTTTTTTTTTGTTTTACCGTTAAGGCTATACACCTTGAAGTTTTATCTGATTTGACAACCGAATGTTTTTTGGCAGCTTTAAAAAGGTTTATTGCCAGGAGAGGCTGTCCTACAAAAATCTATTGCGACAACGGAAAAACATTTATTGGAGCTCAAAATGAGCTAAAAGAGGTCTATGAACTTCAACAGAGTTTAGAGCATAAAAATAGAGTCATTAACTTTTCCGCAAATAAATTAATTGAATTTAAATTTATACCAAGTAGGTCACCTGTTTTTGGGGGTATATGGGAGGCCGGGGTGAAAAGCACCAAGTATCATTTGAAGCGTATAGCTGGAAACGCGCTTTTAACTTACGAAGAGTTTAATTCGGTAGTTATAGAGATTGAGGGCATATTAAACTCGCGTCCTATCGCCCAAATTTCTCAAGATCCCTCTGATTTATCGTACCTTACACCTGGGCACTTTCTTATTGGTGAACCCATAACTAGTTACCCAGAACCCGATTTGACTTCATTGCCTGAAAACAGATTAAGTTTTTGGCAAAAATGCACTAAAATTAAGGAAGATTTCTGGAAAAAATGGCACCAAGATTATTTGGCATTGCTTCAGAGCAGACCAAAGTGGTGCAACTCCTCCCCAAATTTAAAAGAGGGTATGTTGGTGCTCCTAAAGGAGGATAACATGCCACCTTTAAAATGACCCATGGCCAGGATTGTAAAGGTAATTCCAGGCCAAGATAAAAAAGTAAGAGTTGTTGAGGTAAGAACGCAAATGGGTATTTATAAACGATCCGTCACCAAACTTGCCGTTCTGCCCATTGACTAATGTACATAAGTATAAAAAATAATTAGTAATAAGCAAAAGTAGTTTTTGTTTTTCTAGTTTAAGGTAACAAATAGTATTTTTACCTTGTACATAAAATAAAGTCTTGAAGATAAACAAAAAATATAAATTAACTTTAACTTTAAATTACTTTAATTTAGTATTTTGACATAACATTGAAAAATTATTTTCGTCTCTATAAAGACACGTCTCCATAAAGGCATTCACAATTATTTCAATAACTATTATAGTCTCAATAAGACAAGTTTTTAAACATTTAATATGAAAATTTTTATATGTACGTACTGCTCTATAAGCACATAAGTATTTCATTTTTAAATCCTTTCAATAACAAAGGTTTTTATTATTATTTAATTTTAAATCACCTGAGGGAAAAATAAGTCATTTTCGTGGCCCCCCCAGAATGTTGGGAATAGTTTAAAATTCCCACCAGTTTTTCTATTGGTTTCTTCCGTTTAAGTTGTGCGCAATCGCCGTGATTTCCGCCTTCTCAAGTAGTATAAGATTAACCGTCGTGTCCGATAGACGCGTTTTGCCTATAGCCAAAGATAATCGTAGCTATTTCTGCGTATTGTATTAAAATTATTGTAAATAGTGTAAATAAACTATGTAAATACAGTCCATTTTGTTATAATTAATAATAATCCACAGTGTGTCCATCACATAGCTTAATATAAATGAGAATATAAGAAAATACATTTGGTAAGTATATTTAAGAACATAACCTCAAATATATTTTTTTTAATAATTTATTATATGGGATTACCACCAATAAAATTCTGTTTTCAGCCCTGAAGTAAGATCCATATGGACCAATACTGGTTTTAAAACTGGCCGTTTTTCATTGTTCAGCAAGTTTCCAAAATAAAAAAACTTGCAAAATTTCTATATTTTAATAAAATGGGGAACCAAAAAGTAAGTAAAATATTAAATATATGAACTCATATCGGAAAGGATATATTTATCTTAAAGTATTGCTTAGGTATAGCTATTTGAATAAAATTATAATTTTAGATTTGGTACCATTACGTAATGGGACAATTCTTTAATAAAGAGACTCCACCAAGGGATAATTGTCAAATCAAAGTTATCTGCATGAACTAGTTTCCGCATGCTGACAAAAAATGAATAAAAAAACTTCAAAACATAAACAAAGACTGCAACACCAAAGAAACATTCCAGATCCAAAAAGTAAGTAAATTATCAAATATGAATAAATTTGCTACAAATATTTGCCATCAGGCTTTCAATTTATTTTTTATAATTAAAGATTACAGTAATAACATTATCTATTCTCTACTATTTTATAACGCACCTAATGCATACATAAGGTTTGTTCGTTGGTGAACTGAACTACACCGAGCTACACTTTTCAGCCAACCATATACTGTATTTGTTTTTCATATAACATATATTTATTTGGTTGGCTGAAAACCTATATGCCCAGGAACAAAGATTTAGTTTGACTTTCGAATAACCCAATTTTTATTTTATAGCATTGTTACATGCTGCCTTGGGTATCGTTTTTTATTTACGAAAAAACCCCGAATATAGAGTAGGGTGCTTCTTAAAATTCGAAAATTTGGAATTTTAACCGGCCACCCGGGTGGCACCCCTTATTTTATTTTCCCCTATAAAAAAATGCTTCAGACCAAATTTTGCAAAATCGAAAAATTCCTAGAGGTCGCTACCAGCAAAAAAGTATTTTTTTTTGTAAAATGCATATATTTTTTTAAAAAATATTGAAAATACAATTTATAAATGGATAAATTTGGATTTAAATTAATCTAGGTTAGTTGCTTAACAAAAGTTATTGTCACAGGTGGCATGGGGGTTCACGTGGCCCACTCCCTAGGCTGTGACGTAGGTATAATAAAATACAAGTGTAAAGTGGTAACTGACGTTTATTAAAATGTGCAGCTTTATATATTGTACAAATCAGTTGTGCCAACCTGACATCTCCCTTTTTTACAAAAAACATATAATAAATTAAAATTAAAATATCACAGAAACTTATAAATAATATAACACGTACTTAGGCATAATAATAATCTCTAATTAAAAATACTTTCCTATATAAATTATATAATTTTTTGTAAGATAGTTTAATGTGAAATACCCTATTATAATTATTATTGTAATAACTATTTAATTTTATCTAAGACCTTAATATTTGTATAAAAAAAGTTTAGTAGGAATACATTTTAATTTAATAAAATTTTATATAAATAATTTGTATTATTTACTTTATTTTTCCTCTTATGAAAATGACAAAAATATCTAGTATTTAGGTACTTAAAAAATGCAATAATATTTTTGCTAATGTTAGCTAATGAAAATATAGAATATGTAAGTGATGATAACTTGTGTTTAAGTATATATACGCATATATATATATATATATATATATATATATATATATATATATATATACAGTGCGGTCCAAAAGTCACCCCCCCCCCTTTTAACTTTTAAACGAGTTGAGATATCGACTTCAAATTTAGAACTCTTAAATAAGACAACTTAAACTATCTTTTAACATATATTTGATATTTTCAGCTCTTAAAATGTGGGCAGGGGGGCATGGTGGGACATTTTTTTAAATGAAAAGGGGGGTCGTGTGATACATCATTTTAAAGCTTATTTAAACTAACATTTTTAAATTTTTTAAAAATGTTTTTTAAGGTTTTGATTTTTCAATTTTTTGTGCTAAAACATTCGATTTTTTAAGTTTTTTATTATAAATTTTTATTTATGTCGACTGAAATTAGTTTAAAAGTATAATTAACATTTTTTTATGATGAAATTAGGCATTTTTAAGAAATTATTTGTTTTTTTTTAGAGGAATTTTGACATTAATACCCATTTTCAACCCCATTTTAAACCCAATTTTTTTTTAATTTAAAAATATGGAGTTAAATGTAGAATTTTATGAGCTTTAAAATGATGTATTACACGACCTCCGTTTCCATTTAAAAAAATGTGCCCCATGCCCCCCTGCCCAAATTTTAAGAGCTGAAAGTATTAAATATATGCTAAAAGATAGTTTAAGTTGTCTTATTTAAATGTTCCAAATTTGAAGTCGATATCTCAACTGGTTCAAAAGTTAAGAAGGGGGGGTGACTTTTGGACTGCTCTGTATATATAACATAATAATTTTATAAAAAAAATAATCTATAAGATTTATGTAATCATTAAATTTGGAAGGATTTTTGCTTATTCTTCAACTTCTAGTTTTGTAAGCAGGTTTATTTTGCAGATCCCTTTCTGAATTTAAAGTATCCCTTTTAAAATACACTGTTTTCTGTGTTACTGGGATTTGTTTAAAGTTTTCCAACCTGTAGATGGGGCACTTTGAACAAGTTAATTATTTCCCGAAAAATGTTGATCTGGCAAAATATTTATATTTTTTGTCGAGTTATAATTTCCCACATTAGCAGATTTGTCATTTTCTTGAGAAAAATTATTTTCTTGAGAAAAAATATCATTTTCTTCAGAAAGATTATCATTTTCTTCAGAAAAATTGTCATTTTCGTGTGATAAGCTATCACTTACATGTGATAAGTTATCACCTACATGTGATAAGTTATCACCATTAAAAGAATTTGTATCGCTACAAACTTTTATATATTTTTTCTTTGAAAGGTTAAATTTAGGGCTTGAAAATGAATTAAATTTTTTCCTGTTATTATTACAAATTTTATTATTTTTAGCTACTTTCAAAAATATTCTATTTCTAACTAAAATTGATCCATTTTCAGCCTTAATTTTATACGACCTTATTCCTACTTTATACAATAGCCTTTTCCCATTCACCACCTAGTTCTCTTTGAAAATAAATCAAGGTATTATTTTTAAGGGGTTCAAGGGGTTTTACACCTTTATTGTCATAATAAAATTTTTGGTTTACTTTTGATTTATTTAAAAAGTTGTCATATTTATTTTTATTATATATTTTACTTTGATAAAAAGAATGGTGATTGGGAAGTAGGTCTCTCAAATTTCTACTCATTAATATATTTGCTGGGGAGTATTCTCCATTTATGGGAGTATTTCTATAATTTAACATAGCTAAATATATATCAGAATTGTCATGGTAACATTTTTTTAAAATATTTTTAACAGTTTGAACCGATCGTTCAATTTGACCATTCGATTGAGGATATCTTGGAGGTGACTTTTTATGGTCAAACTCCCACTCCGAGGCAAACCTTCTAAACATGTGGCTGGAAAATTCCGGGCCCCCATCTGAACAAAAAAATTTTGGGATACCTAGCCTAGAAAATATTGCCTTTAAGTTTTTTATAATATTCTCACTAGAAAGGTCTCTATTTAATTCTCCTATTTCAACATATTTAGAGTAATAGTCATGAACGATTAAATAAGAATTTCCATACAAATGAAAAATATCGTCTGAAACTTTATACCAAGGCAGTTTAACAATTTCGTGAGGTATCGTGGGCTCTTTTTGATTGGTTTTTTTAAATCTTTGAAATATGTCACATGCCAATATCATATCCTGAATGTGTTTTTTCATACAAGGCCAATAAAATGAATTGCTAGCTTTTTCTATTGATTTTTTAACACCTAAGTGGCCAAAATGAAGTTTTTTCAAAATTTCTTTCCTTAATAAGCTAGGAACTATCATTTTTTGATTTTTATATACCATATCATTGGCTACAAAAATTTCTGACCTAAATTTATGATAAAATTTTGCAATATCTGGTACATCTTTTATTTTATTCGGCCAACCATTTTCTACTAATCCTTTTTAGGTTTTTAATTCTACGTCATTTTTACTTACATTTTTTATCTCTTCAAATTTTTTATCAGTACAGTTTATGTTCATATTTATAAAACAAATTTGGGCATTAATTTCCATATCAAACTTTTCTTGAAACGTTTTAGATTCATATGCTCTACTAAGAAAATCAGAAACTATTAACTCTTTTCCTGGTTTAAAAATTAATTTAAAGTCATATTTACGAAGTTGAAGAAGAATTCTCTGCAATCTTGGGGGACATTCATTTAAAGATTTATCTATTATGTGCACTAAGGGACGGTGGTCTGTTTCTACTATGAAACTGGTAGAAAAAATATATTGATGACATTTTTCAATTCCAAACCAAATTGCTAAGAGTTCTTTTTCTATTTGCGCGTAACGTTTTTGTGCAGGAGTTAAACTTGCAGATGCATAGGCACAGGGCCTATTTTTCTGCATCAGCGCCGCACCAATCCCGTCTTTTGATGTGTCAACGGTAATAGTTGTTTTTTCGTTCATATCAAAAATATTTAAATAAGGAGCCTTACAAATTAATTCTTTTAAATTATTAAAAACTTTATTACATTCTTCATCCTAAATAAACTCAACATTTTTTCTTAATAAACATCTTAACTTTGCAGTCTTGTCTGATAAGTTTTCCACAAATTTTCCTACATAGGTAATTAAAAGAAATCGTTGTAAATCTTTTTTATTTTCTGGTACCAGCATATTTTTAATAGCAGTGATTTTTGAAGTATCAGGAGTTAACCCCCTATTTGATATGGAATGACCCATATACAGTACTTCATTTTTTAAAAAATTACATTTATTTAAATTTAATCTTATATTGCATTCAGCAGCTCTTTTAAATACACGCTCTAAACGTTCATTGTGTTCTAATACTGTTTTTCCCGAAACAATTATGTCATCGATATAAATTTTAACACCTTCGATATCAGAAAATATATTATGCATTCGCTCTTGGAAAACCTCCGGAGCACTGGATATACCGTAGGGAAGTCTACAAAATTTAAATCTTCCAAAGGGTGTAACAAAAGTACAAAGTTTGGAGCTTTAATTATCAAGCTTTATTTGTAAAAATCCTTGAGTGGCATCTAAGGTACTGAAATATTTGGCACTTGACAAATCTATGGTTAATTCCTCAAGAGTGGGAATTCTAAAATAATGCCTTTTTATACCTTTATTTAAATCTTTAGGATCTAAAGCTATTCTTATAGTACCGTTAGGTTTTTTCACAATTACAATATTATTTATCCACTCTGAACCCTCATTAACCCTCTCAATAATATTTTTTTTTAGTAAATCATCCAGTGCTTCCATAAGTTTTTCTTGAATATTAAAAGGTATTTTTCTACAAAAATTTACAACAGGTTCCACATCTTTTTTTAACTCTATATGATATGGTTCTTTTAATTCACCTATACCAGAAAATAAAAAATTATATTTATCCAATAATTTATCTAAATTTTCTTTACTATTTACTTGATTATCTAAAGAATCGACTCTTTTAAATAAATTCAAATCTAAGCAGCTTTTAAGCCCCAAAATAATAATAATAATAATAATAATAAGTTTATTTCATAATAAAAACGGAATATTCACAACATTTATGTACATGAATAGATAATTCTGAACATGAAAATTGTCAACTGGTAATTTAAGTAAATTTACAAATAAACAGTAAATTTTACAAATAAAAGTATAAAAATAAATATTAAAGATAATTTAAAATTTGGTATATAACACATTTTAATGTGTTATATATACCATGTATATAAGTTAAAATAACTATCACAGGTAGTCAGATAAAGCATATGGTTCCAATTCAACCAACTTAGAACGGACTAGTGTTTTAAAAGTTTTAAGGTTTTTCGTGGTTTTAATATTAACTGGGAGTTTGTTGAACATACTTATGGCAGAGTAGAAGCATCCCTTTTTAAAAGTTGCTAACCTATGTCTAGGCACGTTGTAGCCTAAGTTCCGGTCACTATGTGAAATCATGTCCCTGAACAGGTGCTTGTTCTTGAACATAAATAACAAAGCTTCATATATGTAGACTCCAGTTAGCGTGAGAATGTTATTGGTTCTAAATAAACCTCTATAAGAATCCGAATTCCTCAACCCTAACATGATTCTGAGTGCTCGTTTTTGTATTTTGAACAAATCCCCCACATCTGTACATTGACCCCAAAAGATTATACCGAATCTTAGTAGAGATTGGAAGTATGCATGATATACCACCCTTAGTGTATCAAAGTTGACATAAGGCTTTAGTACTCTAATAGAGTATACAGACCTGTTCAGTTTCTTGGTTAATTCCTCTAACTGTTGAGTCCAACCTAAGTGTTTATCTAGGTATAGACCCAAGAACTTTGTGTCATCGACTGTATCGACCATTGTATCATCAAAAGGGACTTGATCAGGTGTTATAAAGTTTGACCTTGATGTTTTAAAGCATATAATATTTGTTTTATTTTTATTTAATATAAGTTTATTTTTAATAAACCAGTTTAGTAAGTCATTTATAGTACGCCTGTGCTTTATCATCAAGTCTTCACAATTTTTTGCAGTTATTATTGAGTTGGTATCGTCTGCAAAATTTATGAGTGTGCCATTACCTATTGCTGATACAATGTCGTTTACAAATATGGCAAATAAAATGGGACCGATGACACTGCCCTGAGCTATACCCAGAAACAATTCCACCGAATCAGAAACATGTTGCTCTCCATCTTTAACGATTGCCACCTTTTGAGAACGGTTCTTGAGAAAGGATTTGATACACTCCAGTGCAGCCCCCCTCACTCCATACCTCTCCAGCTTTTCTATTATTAGATCATGATTAATAGTTTCATATGCTTTTGAAAGATCTAAAAACGCACCTATAATATATTCAAAGTTCTCAAAAGCTGTGAGTATTTCGTGCGTAAAGGCGTACACAGCAGTGTCAATAGATTTATTTCTCATGTAACCGTGTTGGCAATCATTAAAGAGTCGATTTCTGGTAAAAAAGTCAATAATTCTGTTGGCCATTGCTGTTTCAAATATTTTGGAAAAGGAGGATAGTAAACTAATAGGTCTGTAATTCTCCATTAGAGCACTATCACCTTTTTTAAAAATGGGTTTTACCAATGCTACCTTTAAACTACTGGGGAAAACT
Organism: Brachypterus glaber; assembly: GCA_958510825.1. Taxonomy (NCBI): domain Eukaryota; kingdom Metazoa; phylum Arthropoda; class Insecta; order Coleoptera; family Kateretidae; genus Brachypterus; species Brachypterus glaber. The sequence continues at coordinate 43,746 of CAUEHQ010000130.1, read as the reverse complement.
CCATGCATGAGGGATTTGTTCACAATAAAGCTTAAAGGCTCACAAACTTCCAATATACAAAGCTTTATTATTGTGACCGGGACTTCGTCCACACCACTACTTAGTTTATTTTTCAATTTACGAACAATATCTACCACCTCCAAATCTGTTACTGGGGTAACAAACATGGAGTTAGGGTTGTTTTCTATGTTGCAGCTAAAATCAAGACAGCTTTCAAAGGTTAACCTAGTTTCAGTTTTATTTAATTTATTTAAATCAAAATTAATAAATTTAAGAACACTTACAGGAATAATATTAGCATCTGCTCCAGTGTCCAACTTGAACTCAATCGGTTGATTCTCCAGTTGAATTGAAGTCACCCATGACACCTCATCGATAGAATTAACCCTCCTCGTACAATGCCTCTGCTTTGACTCAGTTTCTAGGCTACCAATAAATAAAAAATCATCATTAGTTTTATTTTCAACAATATTTATAGATTTTTTCTTCTTAAAACCTTTTTTAAAAAATGTATGATCTCTCTTGTTAAAATTATTAAAATTAGTATGCCTTTTAAAATTGGACGGACAGTTAAAATCTTTAGACGAGGACATAAAATTTTTTGACGTAGACAAATTTGACACTTTAAAATTATAATTACCCACTTTACAACTAGCAGCAAAATGATTGTTTCGTCCACATTTTCCACATTTCTTTCCATACGCTGGACACTTTCCATAGGGATGCTGCCTCCTACATCTTCCACAAGCTTTCGACTGGCCTCTCTGTGGATTATATTTCAACTGGGATATACCTTCTTTTCTTGTATAGTTGTCACCAACTTTGATTTTGTCTATATTCAAATCATGATTTCTTCCATTGGTTATTTCCTTACTCCTAGAATTTTTTCTAAGCTTATACAAAATTTTATTGTGTCTTCTAAATTAAATTCATTTTGAAGCAATTTTTCCCTCAAGATGTCATCTTTTACTCCGCAAATAATTATATCCCTAGTTAAATCATCCTTTAATGTTCCCAACTCACAAGACAGTGCAAGATTTTTCAAATCAGTTATAAATTGTTCTGTTGTCTCAAAAGATTGTCTATGAGACAAGAAAAGGTGTCTTTGGTAAGTAAGATTCTTTTTTGGTACAAAATGTTCTTCAAATTTCTTAATTAAAGGTTTTATTTGATTCTTTTCTTCTGGCAGAAAGTTAAAAGTATTAAAAATTCGCATACCTTCATCTCCTATCAATGCAAGTAGCTGGGCACATTGAGTTGATTCATCTTTTTTGCAAATTTCTGTCGCCTGGAGGTAATTTACAAACTTTTGTTTCCAAAAGGTCCAGTTTTCAGAACAATTACCTTCCATTTTCATCGGTTGAATGCCTCTAAGATCCAGTTTTTCTTTAAAAATTGTTGAAAAACCAAGATGGAGAAATTTTTTGTTCGATTTTTAACCTCAAAATTAAAAATTGGCGGTGACTAGTGATCCGTTGGCAGCGCCATGTGACGTATGTATAATCAAATACAAGTGTAAAGTGGTAACTGACGTTTATTAAAATGTGCAGCTTTATATATTGTACAAATCAGTTGTGCCAACCTGACATAGGCATCGAAATATCAATTTAAAAACAAACAAAAATTTTCCAGTTTTCACTATAAATCTTACGTTGGTCTCCTTCAAATATTTTTTTTGTTGCTTCCCACCTATATCTAGCCGAAATATTATAAAACATTTATATTAACACAACTTTTTTACATTTACAGCGCGAAAATTCGTCGAAGAGTTTAAATAGTGACCCCACTCCTTACAACTTTTGCCGCCTCCTTTGGTCCCTGGCCACATTAAACAAAATAATAAAAGCAAATCAAAATATTGTTGATGCAGTATTGCAGTACGTATAATTTTTGGTCTAAATGTTAACCCTCCAATACCCGCACGCATCTGACAGATGCAGGAGTTACAATTTTTAAGGTTGAGATCTAACATTGACAAATAATATTTGGCCGTTTCAGGAGTGCCTTGTCCCAGGTGTTTACCATTGATACCGCGAAATTAAGTCAGTACGATATTAGCTGTTAAAGTTATTAATTTTTTGTACCTATAAAACTCATGTATATTCTTAATCCATGCAACAAAAATGTGTCAAAATTGTTTAAAACCAATAAACTAAATAATCTTTTTTTATTTAAAATGTTAATGTTAAATTAAATTTTTGTCTATGAAAAAAAAAACTAGTTTTTGATTTTTTTTTTCTAGTTTAAATTTTTTTTATTTTAGAATTTTTATTTCTTTTTATGCATTATTATAATAATAAATGATTTGTAATTAATATTATTTTTTTCTTTAGTAATAAACAATATAAAAATGATACAAATTAATAGTTTTATTGACTTTAACCCTTATTATATTATTCACAGCGCTTTTGCGCCAGAATAATATACGGTAGTTTCGAATTTTCAAAAAAAAAAAATCAAAAATCGTCATAGACAAAAAATTCCTAGATAAATCATAAAAAAATAAGCAACGTTGATTTTTTTTTTTCAAATGTCCGTCTGTCCGATGTCACGTTTTTTGTAGACACGATAACTCAAGAACCAATTATCCGATCGGGGCTGGCATAGCGTAGTGGTTAGCGCGTATGAATAGCAAATCTACTATCGTGAGTTCGATTCTCACTGGCGCCGATTTGCTTTTTTCAGTTAATTAATCATTGAAATTTGGCGAAGGCGAAAACTGAAACGGACAGTCCCTAGAAACGGGTTCGAAAGTCAGTATAAGCCGGTGGTTCCCTCTACTACTAGCCCACACAAGTCCAGGACTTAGGGGATGCTTAATTAAGTAGAATAGTACGAGGTTAAACAGACATGTAACAAAAAAGTTATGGGGGGTTAAACTTTTAAAAAAATCGAAAAAAGCTGAAAAAAAAATCCGATTAACGTAATTTTTTCAGAAAAAATTACTTTTATCCTACACCTTCACAGAAACACTTGTTTTGAGCACTATTTTAAATGTCAAAAGTGAGTTTTTTTCCACTAGTGACTAAAAAATTTTTCACCCACTCGTACAGCTTTTGATCTCACCCAAAATTAGTTACATACCCTATTAATTAAGTATTATAACTATTCTATAAATAGAAGCATGTTAACTAAACCATAAAAATTAAAGAAAACCCCAAATTATTCTTTAGTTTTTGAACAAAATACTGTTTTTATTAAAAATTCTGTCATCACCGCGTCCATTTTGACGTTTGTAAGAAATGTAAAACTAGCAATTGTTTATTTTTAATAGGCATACTTAGGCCATGGCTACCTATTATTTTTGCATTAAGAAAACCTAATCTTAATATTTTTGACATAATTTTTCGCAAAATTATAGATTTTTATTTAAAAATAAAAGGTGTTGGATAAAATTAAATTCTCAACTCGTGTATTGATTTTATCCACTTAATACACTAGTTAAGAAATTAACTATTATTATAAGGATTAATTATTCGAAAAAAAAATTCAATTTTTTTTTTTTTATTTTTTTTTTTATTTATTTATTAAGGTTGCTGAAAGTGACTGTTAGTGCTTTTACAATCTGTTATTTAACTTGCAATGTTTGTTTATTTATTTATTTATTTGTTTAGCGCAACTCTGCTTTTTCGACCACTTAGAAACTACCTAGAAGGGTAAAATTTGCTTAGCGTGTTTAACTCAGCTAACATTACAATTTTGTATCAAACTTACCCCCAACCCCCCACCCCTAAAATTTTAAAAATCCATTTTTTACCCCTACAACATAATTTAAAACTAAAATTAGGTTGCATACTCACCTACCCAGGTAGCAAAATAACATGACATTCACGTGAAAGCCACGTTAATATGTGACATGTGATGTTAAGATTGTAGTCTCATTTAACAAGAATGTAGCATGGTGGGGATGTCCTAAGTCCGCCCCTAATAACATCACACAATGACATCCCGAAAATAACGTGTTTGTGATAAATCCACATTCCTGCGCTGATATATCTAATATCTTATGGATGCCGTTACTGGTACTTTAATATTTAAATAATATCCTAGGATATTAGATTTTTCTAAATAAAACCATTAAAAACGCTATAACCCTATAAAAAAATAGGATTTAAAATCAATCAGTAATTGAAACAGATAGATTCTAAATACGAAATTGCAGTATTCCGTTAATCGATGTCCGTGGTCTTCTGAAGCCCGGCAGAGCCCCCTATCCATTGGAAATCGTATAATGTGTATACAATTTCCTTATAATAATTTACTCTATCAACATCATCTTATATCGATTTTTTTGCTTCGAACGTCGGTGAGAAGCAAAATAACATGACATTCACGTGAAAGCCACGTTAATATGTGACATGCGATATATTCACAGCGTTGCTAAATATTTGTTATTAAATAACATGGTTGTCACGTCACACGTGATACGTTGCAAATGTGATGTTAAATACATGTTATTTTTCAATATTATGTGATGTTATGATTTAGTTTAAAAATACACCCAAAAGTGATGTTAATTTCTTCTAATATAACATCCCTTGCTACCTGGGTAGTGATAAAAAAATTTTAAAATAAATTTTACATTCCCCATCACCCCCCATACGCGTATAAGTCTAAGTTAACACCCCCCTATCTTTCACCCACTTAAAATATACTTAGAAAGCTGAAATTTGGTAAACATGCTTAACTCGGCTGACAATACTTTTTTATATAAAATTTAAAATAGATTTTTTAAATTTTAGGGGTGGGGAGGACATAAATTTTATATAAAAAAGTATTGTCAGCCGAGTTAAGCATGTGTACCAAATTTTAGCTTTCTAAGTATATTCTAAGTGGGTGAAAGAGAGAGGGGGTTAACTTAGCCTTATACGCGCATGGGGGGTAATGAGGAGACGAGGGGGGATGTAACATTTATTGTAAAATTTTATTATCATTAAATGAGTATGTAACCTAATTTTAGTTTTAAATAATCTTGTGTGGGTAAAAAATGGATTTTTTTAATTTTAGGGGCGGGGGTTGGGGGTAAGTATTATATAAAATGACATTGTCAGCCGAGTTAAGCATGTGCACCAAATTTTAGCTTTTTAAGTATATTCTAAGTGGGTAAAAAAGAAAGGGGTGTTAACTTAGCTTTATACGCGTATGGGGGGAGACGAGGGAGAATGTAAAATTTTTTGTATAATTTTATTATCATTAAATGAGTATGTAACCTAATTTTAGTTTTAAATAATCTTGTGTGGGTAAAAATATTTTTTTTTTAATTTTAGGGTCGGGGGTTGGGGGTAGGTATTATATAAAATTGTACTGTCAGCCAAGTTAAACATGTGTACCAAATTTTAGCTTTCTAAGTATATTCTAAGTGGGTGAAAGAGAGAGGGGTGTTAACTTAGACTTATACGCGTACGGGGGGTGATGGGGAGACGAGGGGGAATGTAAAATTGATTGTAAAATTTTATTATCACTAGGTGAGTATGCAACCTAATTTTAGTTTTAAATTATCTTGTTGGGGTAAAAAAATGCATTTTTGAAATTTTAGGGGTGGGGGGTTGGGGGGTAAGTTTTATACAAAATTGTAATGTTAGCCGAGTTAAGCACGTTTAGCAAATTGTACCCTTCTAGATAGTTTCTAAGTGGTCGAAAAAGCCTTTGGCAGATTTGCAATAAACAAATAAATAAATAAACAAACATTGCAAGTTAAATAACAGGTTGTAAAAGTACTAACAGTTACTTTCAGCAATCTCTAAAACTCAATATATATACAAACGGCGCTGGACTCATTCTTATCTTCGAGCTGAGCGTGATGTTTATTTTCCAACGTCATTTGTGAGCGTTGGGTGGAAGATACACAAAGACCTAATAGGATAATTTTATGTAAAATTTAATGGAGAATATAATTAGTCCTTTAACATTTTCTCGTCGGAGTAACGGTTTACGAGATAAACGCAGGAAGTCACGTTTGGGGGTGGTTTTTTCAGCAATAGGGGATGAAGCTCCCCCCGGGAAGGTGGGAACTCTTCGGATCTGTATTTGGGTTCCTACTGGGAGTTCACAACCAAAATTTTAAAACTTTATAAATTATTTCTTCTATTCGTGGTTTTTTCGTCTAAATTGCTTCGACTAATAGGTATCCACTAAAAATGTCCTACCTCAATATCACGATCTCAAATTAAAATTTAATACAAATTAGCTAAGTTGATCTGGCAACACTGTTCTCTCATACATACACTTGGGTGTGTAATTAGCATAATTTATCGTGGTGTGACAATAGCACATTTTATTATATACAGATGGGAGTGACAAGTCAATTATAATGGGCGTCACTTTGACATTAAACATCTATTTATATATATATATATATATATATATATATATATATATATATATATATTTTTTTTTTTTTTTTTTTCTAAAGTGCATTGTTTAAAGTGCGTTAAAAGCAGTAAAATCTTTTTTTTTCATCATAACTCATCTTACCACTTTTAAAAATTTCATCTCAAACATAAGCTCTGGTTAAGCCCTATAAAATTTGTTAAAGTTTTTTGATAGAATATATAATTGGAGGGTTGTCATCTTAAATATCTTAAAAAGTACATAATAATTTGTATTAGTTCAATAAAGAAAAATTAAAAAAAAACTTCAATTTTAATAAGGTCGCTCTTAAAATGAAAAAGTTGTAATTAACATATCTTAAAGTTAAGAATTTTATAATTTATTCTTAGAAAAACAACAAAATAATTTAGTAACCTACGTTTTACAGTACGACTGCAGTCTTTTTTGGCCCCACTGAGCCAGCTAAGGGTTAATATAGATTTAAATTTACTTAGTATAATACTAGTAAGATTTAAAATAAACAAATACCTAAAAAAACACACAGGAGTTGATGATTTTAGTCTATATTCCCCACTAATTACAGCACTGTGCAGCGTGCCTTCAGTAACACTAGGCAACAAATCACAACTTTTTTTTGCCCTGATCTAAAAGTAATTTTTTCCTACTAATTCGAGGGCGTAGAATCCGAATCTGACCTTAGAAAAATTCCAGCACCTCACAATTTTGAGATATAAGTCCAGGAAATAATGATGATTTTTTCAAAATCTTTAAAAAATTTGTAAAAATTTGAAAACTTTAAGGTATATTAAAAAAAAATACGAAGGACTCAAAAATACATATGCGAAGGACCTACTGCCACAGTAAGTGTGCGAAAAAAAATAAAAAGCTTAAAATTAAAGTGCAGATTTACTTAATTTCTTATTTGTGGCAAAACTAACAAATTTGTATAAAAATTTTATTAAAAAGACTTAATTTGTAGATTATAAAATTCTCTGCAAAAATATATATATACAATATACAAATACTTTTTTATTTAGCTTAGTTTGTTCGTAAAATATAAAAAAAAGTGAAACGGCAATAAAATTAAATCACACAGTGTAAACTTTTTTCCCGAATGCAAAAATATATTTTTCTTATTATTTTTAAGGCGCAGAATCCGAATTTGACCTTAAAAAAATCCAGCACGTCTTATTTTTTAAATTTTAGGCAATTATACCAATTTAAAGTTAATTTATAAAAAAATATTGCATATTTTTTGTCGTTTTTTTTAATGGTTCTACATCATAAAAATGTTACTCATCCAAAGGAACCGTATTACGTAACATATTTTTAGTTAATTTTTGATGATTTTTGGCGATTTTTTGCATGAGTGCGTGGCGCTAAGCTTGTCCCCTTATGCACCCTCTCCTTACCCTCCACCCCTACTTAGTTTTGTCACAGAATCAATTTTTTTAATATTTTTTTTCCATAATATCCCTATTCTACCTATGAATTTAAAGTTTTCATATTCTTGGGTATTTTTTAACTAATATTGAGCTGCCGAATCCGAATTTGTCCTCGGAATATTTTTATCTCCTATCATAGGAGTCCCATGATTTTAGAACAAAATAGGGCTAAAATAATGATTTTTTACCACTTTTATCTCATTTTTCTCAGAAACCTTAGGTAATAGAAATACGGTATAAGCTTGATAATGTGAACAATGCGGTTTTGCGAACACAGAACTCACGTTAACGAGAGTTTATAATTTCACATTACAAAGAAGTCAATAGAAAAATTCTGTTTTCGCAAAAACGAATAGTTCACATATACGCATGTTCACATTATCTAGCTTATACTGCATACTGAGGCCGGATTCGGTATCAGCGACCCAAAATTAGTAAAAAAAACATATGACTCCGATCAGGGCAAGAAACCGTGTTGCCTAGTGTAATTAGACTATGTTAACAAAGCCTACTTATCTGTTGCAGGTGATTTTCCGAAGACCGCTGGTTTCTGGCGCTCCCCCGTTCTTACAAGCACTTCCTGTGCGGTGTGGTGTGTCATGCTATGCGGTGTCTGGTTCCGGCGCGCAAAAAATGCAGCTGCAGCTTGGAGCGGCAGTCGACGACGGCAAGCAAATAAAAATTTGTACAAGTCAGTGCTAGATATCTTTGATGTTTGCCGTCGGCAAGCATTTAGGATTGCTAGTCAGTACAATTGGCAAATGTTGCAATTATTTAAATAAGACTTGATTATTTGTAAGCAGATGATGTTTTGGATATTCGTGGTCCTAGTCACATTCAACAAAATCGCCTACTGAATGAAAGCTTAAATATTTATATCACTTAAAATGATATGACATTTAAATAATGAATGGAAATTCATTATTAAATTGTTTGTATAGTCGTATTAAAGGTGCAAGTCGATTGCAAAACAACTTTACACTACTATAGTTAAAGAGCGCTTTGATATAGAGACTTGTTTGGACCAAAGGTTTTTACCACATATAAGTTTTTTGGTTCAAATCTATATGTCCTTAAAATGTCGTAGTGTTAAGTTTATTTAGGACTTCCACTTTTGCACAGACTTTAACAATTTTAACGAATTTTGACAATTTAAGAATCGTTTCATCATTTCACCGGTCCGTGGGCTTTTTTTATTATATATATATATATATATAGAGCGGTCCAAAAGTCACCCCCCCCCCTCTTGACTTTTGAACCAGTTGAGATATCGACTGGTGGTTATCCATTTAATTCCATATTTTTAAATTAAAAAAAAAAAAATTGGGTTTAAAATGGGGTTGAAAATGGGTATTAATGTCAAAATTCCTCTAAAAAAAACATAATTTTTTAAAAATGCCTAATTTCATCATAAAAAAATGTTAATTATACTTTTAAACTAATTTTAGTTGACATAAATAAAAATCAAAACATTAAAAAATATTTTTAAAAAATTTAAAAATGTTGGTTTAAATAGAGAATTTTATAAGCTTTAAAATGATGTATCGCAAGACCCCCCTTTCCATTTAAAAAAATGTCCCCCCATGCCCCCCTGCCCACATTTTAAGAGCTGAAAATATCAAATATATGCTAAAGGATAGTTTAAGTTGTCTTATTTAAAAGTTCCAAATTTGAAGTCGATATCTCAACTCATTCAAAAGTTAAAAGGGGGGGGGTAACTTTTGCACCGCACTGTATATATATATATATATATATATATATATATATATATATATATATAGTATTTAGCGGTTCGCAATTATTTATAGTCTGAGCTGGTGACCATTCATATTTCATTATTTTCTCCCAGCTGTATTTTATATATGTTTTAATGTACATTCAAAATAATATATTTGTCAGTCGCCAGGTCCTAGAAAAGTGCCTTTGGGTGCTAGAAGCTCCAAAGAGGTGGTGAAATGGGGCATACGAAAAATAAATATTTAACTTACCGAGTCAAATACATTACATTTACTACATTTAGATTAGTCTATTTTCACAGTTTTACACAATTATTCAGTAGACCAAGGGGTAACAAACGATTTGACTTGATTTAACATATCGGCGGCTTAAAGTGTTAACCTGCTAACTCCTTTTGACCAAACTTTACACGAGACGCGAAAAACCTTATAATTATTTCTATAATTATTGTATAACAAAATGAAAAATCCCGTTTCTTTATTAGCGTATTTTGGACATTTAAAAAAAAATAATTTGGATTGATTTTTATTGAATTAAAAAGGAGTTGGCAGGTTTTCTAAACAGCAAAACTAATCAAAAGTCCTCAAATGATAGCAAACTGCTGAACGGCTAATATCTGTTACTTGTCACAAATGCCATTTGAGGTTAGAAATACCCACAAAAAGTACATTCACGCAGTTTTATAAAATCAGTCACAACTAATCATCTCAAAACGTTGATGAGGATTCAGCGACATTTGTCAATCGAAACTGATCATAGCGTTCAGTAGTGATTTGACAGCTTTCGATGAGTTTTGCTGTTTCCATTGAACGCAGCCATTGACTTTTTACTTTTAACTTTATATTTTTATAACACAAAACGTAAAAATATACTAACTTTTTAAGATAAAATTATGTAGTAGTAAAATAATCACCATTAAACTGCCTTAAAACTTGATTTTCACGGCAACACTTCGGACAACACCACTTTTTGTTGGCGTTTCTCCACACAAATGGTTGGAAGTGGCGGAATTAGCAGCTTTTCGAACTGGCCGTTAAACCTCGTGGAGTAAGCAGGTAAACGCATCATGGAAAAAGTTATTTTTGGGAAAAGGCTGACACTTTAAGCCGACGATATGACAATACTAAAAAGTCTAAATAATTTTCATTTAATCAAAATGTCATTTCATAAATTCTCATTTCTTTAAAAAATTGAGTGTTCCCGGATCGACTTGACAATACCACAAAATTACCATTTTTTTTTTTTAATTAAGAAAAACTGATTTGGGACTTTGCCCTGCTTGCTTAAAACCTAATTTTTGTTGAAATAAAATTTTTAAAAATTGTAGGTGGCGTCAGTTATCAGTAAAAAAGTAAAAAGTTTTCAGGTGAACTTACCTTTCCGATACAAAAAAAAAGTTATTTAAAAAATAGATTTATAATCAAAAATAAGAGCCGCATGTCTAATTTTAATAATTTTAATTATATATTTTTTTATTTTTTACTCTTTCACTGATATCTATAATTTTTCAACATTTTTATTTGACAAAATTAGTTTTTGAGCAAGCAGGGCAAAATCCCAAAGCCGTTTTTCTTAATTCGAAAAAAGGTAATTTTGTGGTATTGTCAAGTCGATCCGGGGACACACTGTATGTCAAAAGGCACTTATTAAAGACTGTTATTAACCCCTTGGCCCCAGAATTATTGTGTATAACTATGAAAATAGCTTGATCTGAATAATGTATTTGACTAGGCAAGTTAAAAATATATTTATTGGTAGCTCATTGCCACAGCTTTTGGAGCTTCTAGCACCCAAAGAAACCGGATCCGGAGCCTAGCAATTTGGAAATAGCCTAAATTGAATGTACTTTTTAAGCCATATATAAAATACAGCCCGGAAAAAATAATGAAATATAGATGGTCACCTGCTCTCCGACTATCACTTTTAATTCGACTAGAGCACTAGATAGGTAGGTTTATTAGGGTAGGTCGGTATTTTCAGTGGTCCGCAGAAGAGTACCGACATAGCCACAATTTCAGATCGCAAGAAAATTTCCTAGAAACAGGACATGTCGTTGTTACAGCAAACACATTGTTGAAATCAAGTCTGTTATACATGAAACACTTGCGCTATTTAGGTTAAAATTGGGTCCGTTAAGTTGGCCTTAGAGACATTTTTGAATTTCTAAATTTTCTCTACGGCATTCGAAAGTGCTCTTGGGGTGCTGGCGAATGCTGTATAATTTATCAAAAATGCTGGGCCCCTCGCGAAGATATTAATTATTTAATTTTCGGAGCCAACTTAACGCCTGCACCAACATGTTCGATTTTCAAAATCTTCTCTACGGCATTCGAAAGTGCTCGCTAATTGCTGGCGAGTGCTGTATATTTTATCAAAGTTATTGATTTTTGAAATTTTCGGAGCTAACTTAACGCCTGCACCAACATTCTCGATTTTTGATTTTTTCTCTACGGCATTCGAAAGTGCACGCGAAGTGCTGCGAATGCTGTATATTTTATCAAAAATGCGGACCCCCCTCGCAAAGTTATTAATTTTTTAATTTTCTGGGCCAGCCTAACGCCTGCACCAACGTTCGCTATTATCAAAAATTTTAAAATTTTCTCTTCGGCATTAGAAAGTGCTCGCGAATTGCTGGCGAATGCTGTATATTTTGTCAAAAATGCTGGCCCCCTCGCAAAGTTATTAATTTTTAATTTTCGGGGCTATCTTTAGCAACCATTAGTACACGGTTGCGCTTTACTGGTATGGTTATATTTGCGCTTTACTGGTATGGTTATATAAGCGAACATATTAAACTGTTTGAAAATCTCGTCATATATTGGAATGTTTTAGTAAAAAATATTTGCCTGAGATTCATTTTCGTGTTTTTGTCTTTTTTTAATTTAAATTTTTTTGTATACATTTTTTGAATATTTTTAACTTTCGCAGATTTATGTCAATTGTATTTATGTAGATTTATGTCAATTGCATTTTTGGAAATTATATTTTTATCAAAATTTTAACTTGACCAGTACAAAAGAAAGAAAAATGGTTACCAATATCCCAGTGAAGAAGATATAATTCTATAGAAATGGAGTTTTTTTTGCAAGTCCACATGAATTGGAAGACTGTTGTTGAAAATTTGAATTATATTTATCAAAATTAATGGAGAGCTCCTAGCACAAGCATTAAGCTTATTTGGGGCTCTCCATGACCCAGTGTAACTAAAATAATAAATAAATAAAATAAAAATGCTCAAAAATTAAATTAAAAAAAAGTTTTTAAAGTTGAAAAATTCTCGATTTTTAAAATTTTTAAAATTAATAAATAATTTTTTAATTAAAAAAAAAGACAAAAGCACGAAAATAAATCTCAGGCAAATATTTTTTACTACAATTGTAATATTTCTAATAAATGTAGTAGGTATTGCAAAAAATTCAATAGATATTTACAAAAGACAAGATTCTCAAACAATTTAAAACGTACGCTTATAGAACCAGTCGCCATATGTACTAATGGTTGCCTAAACTTAGCCCCGAAAATTAAAAAATTAATAACTTCGCGAGGGAGGCAGCACTTTTGATACAATATACAGCATTCACCAGCACTTCGCGAGTACTTTTGAATGCCGTAGAGAAAATTTGGAAATTCAAAAATGTTGGAGCCAACTCAACGGACCCGTTAAAATTGTTTGACATTAACTATGACAATTTCAATATTTTTATCTAAATTCTCTAATAAAATAGTTTGTTAAGGTGTTTTTGTTTATAAATTGCATTTAATATACAGTGCATTCTGTTTACAAACGGTTCTGTTTAAAATTGTAGTTCACATGTAAGTAGTAATATTTTTGTATTTCTTTACTAAATAGAATCAGTATTTTAGCAAAACTCATACAATTTATTATTAAATAATGTCCAAACCAATGCTGAATATTCACTGGGCCTAATAATTGCTGATTTAAAACCTTGTTTTAAATCTTTTAAAATCTTTTGATGCAGTTTTTGGTAATTTGTTAGATCATTTATAATAATTTAATTCATACCTTATTATTAGCGAAGCTGTGATTTTACGAAATATCTTTTAGTTTAGAAAGAAAATAAAGAAAAGCTATTTTTACCTAAAACAAATACTTAAGTTTAATTAGTTAACCAAATCAACAAAATATTATCATAATGCACCATTGATTAGCTCTGTACGCGGGAAATATAAAATTACACGATTTTAAAGTTAATATATCTCTTAAATAGCGTTTATTCGAAATTATTGAGAAAATTATTGCAAACTGTCATAAATTATTTTCTATTATTGTCAAACTTTCATGTCAAATAGAATAACAATTAAAATGAAAAATTATTTTGTTTAAATATTCCTTTTGATGACGCACTTCCTTTCGCCATTTTCGGTCTGAGATTTTGTGTATGTCGGTACTCTCTTTTGTGTAGTGTGTAAACTAACACCCTAACAAACTTTCAGTTTTCTTCTACAATTTGTTTACTTATAATGTAAATATTGATTTAGAAACAACAATCTATCGGGCAAAGGGTTTTTTAATCACAAAAAAGGGTCACGTGACCTCATAAACTTTTTAATAAACAAGTTAATTTAAACTAACATTACATTTTCTTGATCATTAATTGAAAATAAAATACGGTTTAATCTAAAAATAAAAATAAAGCAAAATATTTTTTAAATGAATTTAATTTTTAAATTTTTTCGAAGTTTTTTTGTTTTTAATTAATGAACAAGAAAATGCGATGTTAGTTTAAATTAACCTATTTATTAAAAAGTTTAGTATTTTTTTGCGAATAAAAGACGTTTCGCCCAATAGGTTATTATATTTTTGGTTTTAAATCGATTTTACATTATGAGTTAAAAAAATATAGAAGAAAACTAAGTGTTTTCCAAAGTCGAACTAAAAGTAAATAACGGCAAACCGTAATATTATTCTTAAATATTTTAACGCTAAAATTACAATTGGATAAAATTTTATAGAGTCAAAATATACGACGGTATTCACACTGTGAATTTTACTCTAGCAATATATTTTTTTAATTATAAAACTTTTACTGTTAAAACCGAAACGGAAATTACTTATAAGTTACAATTTATCTGTGAAAATGTAAGAAAGATGTTCTTTAGGTTTATTTATATTTTACTTAAAAAAAAAAACATACATATTCTGAATGACATGAAGTTTTTCATCTGCAAAATGAATTTTTTTCGACATGTTTTGCATGTTTAACGATATTTTTACTCTTTTTGTTTCTTTTCTAACTTCATGGCAACTGTCATTGTAAAATCATTGATGACTAATCACGAAGTTAGTAACAAAAAAAAATAAAATATCGTTATACCCGGACTCGACGAAACTTGTTTTGATAGACGTTTGTCTAGAGCACATGTAATTTTTGTAATAACCTTACTTCCATTGTCACTTTAAAAAAATTTCTTGTGCCAAAAAAAGGTTATACAGTATTATACAACACATTTTTCATTTATTTCTATTTTAGTTTTTTTTATTGAAAAAAGTATCTTAGTAATTGTTTTATTTATTTGCGGTCCTATAAAATTAAAATCTCTAATTTTTTATCATTGAAAAATCTAGTTGACTAGTTAAAAATATATAGGAATACAATAAACAGTAAAATTTCCACCAAAATTAGACCCTTACTAAAAAGTATTTAGTCTTGTATGGTAAAATTTTGACATTTTGTTATAGGTCGATTTTTTACGATACGCTTATTTTGCGTATTTAACCTCACCAGTTATACCAACATATTATCTTCTGTTTCATCTCGACTTGTAAATTTCGAAACCTCGTATCTTAAAATATCAATTTTCGGTTCCTTGTACTTACTAATCATCTCTGTACATGACGACTGGTATACAAACTCCCCATTATTACTCGAATTAAACGTACCTTCTAAACTAAATTGGAGTTTGTATAATATACATATAGATACATATTATGTTACAGTCGGTTTCACATTTAAAACAATGTGAGACAGGGACATAATTAAATTTTATTATATTAAATACGTATTTATCTTATATAGCTCGATGCACAGAATACAAACAAAACAAATTAAAGTCGGCCCATTAAATATTTATTGCTACAAATGCCTTGTGGGTGTGACTAAATCTTTTGTGAAATATGATAAATATGATCGAATGTTAATTGGCTGCAAGTCCACGTGAAATAAATAAAAATATACATTAGTTTAAATGAGTCTAAAATTATGCAACGTCCCGATTGCAACAGTTTGACACGTGCCAGATAAAAATAATAGCTGTTAAAAAAATCTCTGGCAGCGACTATATCGTCGGCTTACAAGTAAAAGGCACTAAGTCACTTTTTTGCAAAAATGTGATTTTAATGGACTGTAATTAATTTTTGATGATCTATGTATAGGTAAACCGAACTGACTTCTAGGTGGACTGCCAAGGGAGTTACCCACTATACAAAACGCACCAATTTGGTTTGGATTAAAATTTTATCTGCCAATATGCACTAAGTCACTTAGTGCACTTAGTGCGTTTTACTTATTTCAAATGTTTCTGCACTAAGCGACTTTCTAAAAAGAGTTAATTTATAAAAATATGATTGCTTGAACCATATTTATGATACAATATCGCGTTATTTATTGCACTGACAAACGCATTCAAATTTTGCTATGTTAAAGTTAATGGAATAGAGACAGAACAGAGAAGCAGAACCTTACCTGTAAAATGACAATGCTTTTTACGTGTACTTTCGATGTGTAGGTAATAATTTGCATTGGTTTTTTTATTATCAGATAATATTTCAAAACTAAATTTGAAGCCTTCACACTAAGTCTCGGTGTATTTCTGAGGGGTGTTTTCCGAAATTGCGGCAAACTTTAGTTTTTCTTTATATTCTTATTATTTAAGTAATTTAAGAGCAAAATTAAAAAAAAAATCTATGGGTTAGTTTTTTTTTTTAATTTAGATTTCTATTATAAAAATCTGCACCTGTTTAATTATTTGTCTATATCTCAGCTATTTCTAATTATGTAATAAAAATATTATTAAAAATAAAATAAAGACTGCTTAATTCTCTACAAAAAAAGTAAATGCCAATTTTTTTAAATATTGTGCCGTTTTGTCACAATACCCGATTCAAGTTTAAAGTTTATAGTTATACATAAAGTTTAATTAATAGAAGGTTTTTAATTTTAAATAGTTGTTTTTCATATTATTTTATTGACTTAGTGCTCTTTACTTGTAAGCCGACGTCGTGGGCCTACAAGTAAAAGGCACTAAGTCCATGTCTTTTTTTCAAATTTAGTTGAATTAAACTACTTCAATTTTTCTTTATTTAACTTCAAATGGGAAATTATTATGTCCAAACATGTCATTGCAATTTGTGGAAGTTTTTTTCAAAAAACAATTATTACAAAAATTAAAAAACAACAATGAAAGTTAAATTTGTCAATATCTCAAAACCATGTTTTTGGACTTAGTGCTCTTTACTTGTAAGCCGACGATATCAATGGTAACTTATCATTTGGTGCATGCAAGGAACCGAAAACTGATTTTTCGAAATTTACAAGTCGATTTATTATGCAACTACACAAAGTTGATAGCCCATGGGATACCAGCTTTGTATACTTGAATAATAAATGAAACGGAAAATATTATGAATGAATGTATGTTGGTACAACTGGTGAAGTTTAATACTCTAATATGTTAAACTGGGAAAAAAGGAATGCCGGGCGCCGTATAGTTCAAATGGGGGTCGTGGTTTCGTATAAGAAAATCAGTAATGTAGATCAGAGTTCATTTATTGTAGGAAGCAATTTCAAAATACCCAGAGTTAGGTAACCGATGTTATGTATGAACATAAATAAGTTCCAAACTAAAACTAATATAAATAATTAGGATTTAATAAAAATATCAATTAAATAAGACTTACCTAATCACCAGGATAATATTTATTAATAGATAAATATTTTATCCCTAAGGATGACTGTTATAAAAATAGAACTGTATGAATCGGTTAGAATGTCAAAGATACAATACAACAGGTGAACAGGTAGTTCCAGCAAAATATATTGGTAACCTAATTTCCTTATTAATTAAATATCCCTAAATGGTCAAGGTCACCTAAATTAGGGTAATTTGACAGAATGTAAACATAACCAAAGTTAAAGAACAGTGTGAAAATATTGTTTTACCACATCTACGCCCCCTTAGCTCGTTAACGCTTTTTTTTTAACTAAAAAAAAACTGTTTACGGGATAAACTCAAAACAGAAAAGGTTATAAAAGTAAGGTAGAAGGTTTGTTTCAAAGTTCAGACTCCGGGTTATACTTTTTCAAATGGCATGCATGAAACATTCCTCTTTCATTTTCATCTTCAGGATTACTTAAAATATATGTTGATAGATCAATGATCTTTTTTATTTTATATGGGCCCTCATAGAGGAGCATCCATTTTTTTATTCGTCCCTCTATTGCAGACGAAGTAGGGTTTGCCCTAAGTAATACCTTATCACCTACATGAAATGTAGCTAATTTCCTAGAATGGGTGTGTGCGTTTCGACGTAAGGCACTACTTAACACACTCTCCTTTGCAAAATATAATTTTACGTGATTATCTAGGTTTTTTGTATCAACCGGAAAATTTAATATTTCTCTAAGTGGTAAGTCAGGGGATTCACCCAGGTGCAATTCTTTGGGGGAATACCCGGTGGACAGGTGCGTTATGTTATTGAGAAAATTCGCAAATTTATCAATTTCTAGGGCCCACCTGGTGTGTCGGTCGTGGCAAAATGTTCGGAAGAGCCTAGAGTCTTTCATTATACGTTCGGATGGATTACTACACGGATGGCGCACCGAAGACTTTATGACTTTTATGCCCAGAGGCTCGAGGGTTGCGGACCAAAGGTCGGCCGTGAATTGGGTCCCGTGGTCCGTCAAAATTGCTTTCGGGATTGAGTATTTAATAAAATAATCCTCCTGAAGCTTTTTGAGCGTATTTTTGCAAGTTGCATTTTTCAGAGGGTAAAGAGTGACAAATTTTGAAAAAACGTCGAGTACAACGCAAATCTATTCGACGGAACCACGTGATCGGGGCAAGGGCCCGTAAAAATCGAGTGCCACAAGCTCTCCTGGAGCTTCTGGAATAATTGCTTTCAACGGTGAGTTCGGCAAAGGACCAGATTTTACCAGTTGGCAAATTTGGCATGCTTTTAGCTCTTGCTTAATATCTCGCGCCATATTTTGCCACCATACCTCTCGCTTAATTCCAGCATGGGTCTTAAAAACCCCAAAATGACCCATGTCTGCATGATAGGCTCTAATAAAATCGGGTATACGATTTTTTGGAACGCAAAGTAGGTAAGGCTCACCTTCGGATTGTCTGATGTAAAGTATATCTTCATGCATCACAAATCTGGGGTGAGCTTCTGGGTCCTGTTGGACTTTTTCACGAATTTGAAAAAGCTTGGGATCATTTCGTTGGTCTTCAGGTAGGGAGTTCAGATTTCTACAGAAAACACTATCGAGCTGTATGGTTTGGCCTAATATTTTAAAACAGCGATCATAAGGGGTTGGTAGCCTAGAACTAGGATACCTGGATAAAGTATCGGCTACAATATTGTCTTTACCGGCTACATGCTTGATAGTAAAATCAAAATCCTGTAGTGATAAGCACCAACGGGATAGTCTAGGTGTGAGGAGACGACAGGTATTAAGATAACTTAATGCCCTGTTGTCGCTGAGGCAATAAAAATGACGGCCGATTAAAAAAACTCGCCATTTTTCTAGCGCCCAGACTACACTGAGGGCCTCCTTTTCTGAGGAACAATAGGCACGCTCCCTGGGGAGAAGAACTCTACTGGCATATGCCACTACTTTTTTATGACCATTAACAATCTGAAAAAGCTGAGCACCTAAGCCAACATCAGAACTGTCACATTGTACCCAGAAAGGGAGAGAGAATATTGGATGAAACAAAAGTACTTCTTGTTTAATCAGCTCAGGTTATTAAATGCTTGGGCTTGAGCAGGACCCCAAGTCCATTTAGTTTTTTTTCTCAGGAGGGAAAATAGGGGCTCGGCCATTGTAGCATAATTTTCACAGAATACCCTGTCATAGTTGGTCAACCCTAGCCACGCCTGTAATTGTTTTACATTTTGTGGAACTGGGTAGTTGACTATAGCAGATACCTTGGAAGAATCACTTTGAAGGCCACTTTCAGAAAGGGTGTAGCCTAAAAATTGAATTTCCTTCCTAAAAAATTTACACTTATTTAACCGTAGTGTAAATCCGGTTTGTGCAAATCTGGATAGCACACTATCTAAGTGTTGCAGGTGCTCATCTACCCCAGAGCTCAGTACAAGGACATCATCTATGTAAATACGGATGAATTCGGAAAATTCTGGACCTAAAATAACGGACATAGCCCGAGTGAAACTACTAACGGCGGTCTTTAGACCAAAAGGGAGTACTTTAAAATGATATGATTTACCATTATATAAAAATCCAGTATATTTTCTTTCCTCAGGCCTTAGCTGAACTTGCCAGTAGCCATTGGTCATGTCCAAACTCGAAATAGTACGAACTTCAGGAGGTAAAGTTTGCAAAAGCTCTTGAATTTTGTTTGGGAGTTCTGTATCGGGTTCCATTACACTGTTAAGCTTCCTTGCATCAAGGCAAACTCTTACCGTTCCGTTTTTGCGGACCGCGGTACATAGGGGGCTGCTAAAAGCAGATGAAGAAGTACGTTCAATTATGTTGAAGTCCAGCATATGCTGAATTTCAGCATCTACAGCAGGCCTGTGTGCAATGGGAATGGGATAACTCTTTTGATTAAAGGGTGTGTAATCAAAAAGGGTTATTGAATGGACATACTCAGACGTAAGACCAGGTTTTTCTGAAAAAACACTTTTATGCTTACGAAGTAAGTGTCTAAATTTAGCTTTTTGTTCAGGAGAAAGTGGAGCCTTTCTAACCACAGCATCAATATCCTCATCACTTACTTGATAGTAATGATCAGGTTGCATAATAGGAGGGGACTTTGATATAGCACATACTTTTGTTAAAGGGGAATCTTCAAGGGCAGTATAAGTGTGCAATGTTTTAGTTTCAGGGATGGTTAATACTTTATTATTATGTTTTATAAAAATGCATTCTTGTTCTAAACTTATGCTTACCTTAAAAGTTCTTAGAAAATCACAACCCAGGATAACTGGAAAGACTAAGTCTGGGATGTAAAGCATCTTGAAATCAAAAACCTCATCTTCTAAAGAAAATGAAACTAGGGCCTGATGGGTGACTTTTCGGTTTTTATTCCTAAAAGCTCCAGAAACCCTAATACCATTTACTGGAAACATAGGAATAGACATGGATGTGACAGAATTTTCTACCACTGTAGAAAAAGCACAACACTCGCTACCACTGTCAACTAAGCAAGGATAGTTGGTGTGATTTATGTTGATGGTAATTACAGGGGTTCGACTTATATCACTTAAAATTGGTTGATGGTTAAAATCACATTTTTGTAACTCACTGTTGGGATTGTTTACAAAATTTGTGAGGTTAAGTTTTGCAGTTGTGGAAATGTTACCTAAAGATACACTGCTTATATCTTTAGGAAAAATTAGTTTCCCTCATTCTGTTTTAAATTATCGATATTATCGCTAATGTTATCGATTTGAATGTGAGAAATATTTTTATTGAAATTTTTATTTGAGAAATTCCTATGTGGAACGACTGCCGGTTGCGAAAAAGGTTGCGCAGAAGAAGAAGAAGAGGGATGTCTCATGTTTACCGTTTCAAATGAATCCGCTAAACGAAGCCTTTCTAAAACTTCCGCTATACATCTACTTCCTATTAAAGAACAACTTATGGTTGGAGGAAAGTGTCTAAGTATTATTGCTATAAGTTCCCGTTCTAAATATGGAGGGTTTAAAAATCTAGCTTTTGACACTTGGCCCAAAAAGTAGTTCGAATAGCTGGTAGTTCTATTGTACTTTCCCAAATCAAGTTGGAGTTTAACCTTGTTTTGTTGGATAAGTTATAAGTTCGTCAAATAAAGCACGTCGTACAGTCAAGAGCGCAAGCTGTTTTTTGTTGATTCGTCCGTCTATGGTGAGGTCCAACTAAATTAACCTTTTTAATCTGTTTTGTTCTCGTTCTTATTTGTGGTGTGTATTTTTTATTAAATTTATTCAGGGATTAATGGGGGAATTGTTAGGTTAGGTTTAGATGGGTGAGCCACGTGGGGGGAACTCGCAAGTTTCCCCCCAAGCACCTGTTTTAACTAATAACGAGTCTATTAAAGATGATAATATCAATAATATAAACCAATTAAAACAAAAAAATAATGACGATGCTCTAATTTGGAGTAAAAAAGTTGAGTTAAAAAAAAGTTATGCTGAGACTGACAAGGGACCCTTTGTGGTCAATCTTGAGGGACCCCAGGGAACAAATGTAGGCCGACTATCTCATCTTTCGATGGCCAAAACTTTATATAACCTAAAAATTATCAATTTTAAATCCTTAAAAAACAAGGGCGTTAACCGCCTTGCTGTTGAGTTTGCGAATTTTACTGCGGCAAATAATTTTCTAGAGCATGAAGAACTTCGTAAGAAGGAATATAAGATGGTAATTCCAGTAAACTTGGTATCTTGCAAAGGCATCATAAGAAATGTCGACTCCAATCTATCAGTGGATGAGATCATGGAACATATGACATCAGACATTAATGTCATTGAAGGCTAACCAGGAGGTCAGACACCGGACAGAGGTAGGAAAGTTTTTTCTTTTAGCCCCACAGGAACTTTGCTGCTAACTTTCGCTGGCACTTCTCTGCCCAGAGATGTCAAAATATACGATTTGGCCTTTAGAACAACCACCTATGTCCCCCCAGTCACACAATGTTATAATTGCTTCCTTTACGGGCATGTTAAAAAAGCATGTAGGTCACAAGCAAAGTGCACCAACTGTTCAAAAAAATCGCATGATGCCGCTATTGAATGTGAAAAAAAGTGCTTGCATTGCCATAGTGACAAGCACATTTCTACTAGTAAAAAATGCCCCGAATTCAATCGCCAAAGAGAAATAAAAAGAATAATGGTGTTTGAAAATATATCGTATTATGAAGCATTCGAAAAATGCAATGGAGGAGCCAGGTTTTTTGACCTTCGGTCGGCTGACTTCCCCAACACTTTAAGGCAAAGTGCCCCAAATAACATTGATATTAACCAACGCAGGGCCAATGCTATGGAAGTCAACAGACCCAGGGCCAAGAGACCTTACTCCCAGGCCCTCTCGCAACCGATTTCTACACCAAAAGCTAAAAAGAGATCCCTACCTGGTTATAATTGGGAGGAGCATAAAAAGCTCCTTATTTCACCCGATGGTCAACTGCCACCAGTTGGACCTAGTTACAGACCAATTAAGATTATAAGCCAAAGTACAACAGCTGCTGAAGGCCCAGGGGTGTCCCAGGCCAACGGTAGCAGTGCCAATTATTGTGCCAATGATTCCTTAACCCAGTTTGACCTATTTGAAAATGCATGGCATATTTTCAACAAGTTTTCCAGTGAAAACCAAGAAAAATTCTTAAAATTAATAAAAAATACAAAAAATGACTCGATAATTAGCAACGAATCCATGAATACTAGTAACACAAGTAACTAAACTTACAGAAATGAATAAGCAGGGACTGCGAATTTTGCAGTGGAACTTGAGAAGTTTCAATGCAAACCGTAGTAATTTGCTGTTGCTAATTAGAGAGATCAAACCAGACATCATTTTATTAAATGAGACCCGGCTACTCCCAGAGTACCAGGCCCACATACCACAGTTTGCCATGCTTAGGTGTGACAGACCAGATGGTTATGGGGGTATAGCTACACTTGTTAAAAAAAATCTGACCTTTAATGCAACTAGAGTTGACCCAGACCCACTATGCCCTCATTGCGTTAATAGTTAATATTAACGATTTGCATATTATTAACATGTATTCTAGATCTGATTGCAAACTTAATGACAACAAGTTAAAGAGAGTCTTTGGGCCTCTGGTCGGAAAAAAAATCATACTTATGGGGGACCTTAACTCACATCACCCCTCTTGGGGTAGCAACCACCCAAATCCCAATGGGAATACTCTGTTCGAATTTTTAAATGATTTTAACATGACGGTTATGAACGTTATGAACGATGGTTCCTCCACCAGGCTGGTAAATCCCAACCAGAATAAAAGCCCGGTTGATTTAACTATTACTTCCAACAATATATCAGCCTTCATAGAATGGGAAAGGATTTTGGATAGTGGGACCAGCGACCACTACCCAACTTTCGTAGAATATAGGGGAAATAGGGGCAACCATAATGAGGCAATAGTATACAAGCGGAATTTTGCAAAAGCCGACTGGGAGGGTTATTCAAATAGAGTATTCACAGAGATGGTATATCATAGTAACCAAACGTGGGATTATAGGAAATTTACGGACACTATTCAAAGGGCAGGGGAAGACTTTATTCCCAGGAAAAAACAGGGGGGAGACAGCTTTCCAAGAATACCGTGGTGGGATGATGAGTGCAGCAGACTTATCAAGACCAGAAAAGAAGCACTAGGGGTATTTAACAGGGTAACTTCCCTGGAAAATTACCTAAATGCTAAAAAAATCATTGCCAAAACAAGAAGGGAGCTTAAAAAAATTAAAAAACAAAAGTTCAAAAATTACTGCGCTTCAATTAACAGAGAAACGGGGGTTAAACAAGTATGGAACACATTTAAGAAATTTTCCAGAGCCATGGGCGGGAGGGCCACGGAACTACCGGACCCTAACAAAGCAGTTGAGATATTAAATGAACATTCGAAAGTTAATATCAACCCAAATTTCACAATGATAATGACAATGGAGGAGCCACCGGCGATAACCCTGGAGGAATTTAAAGTAGTCTTGAGGGAAAAAAAAAAGATTCTGCGCCTGGGATCGACGAAATATCCTACAGTATGATAAAAAATTTGCTGGACAGGGGCCTAGAGATTCTCGTTAAAATTTTTAACCAGTGTATAACAAAACAACAAATACCATGTGAATGGACTAAAAGCATTGTGGTACCCCTTTTAAAACCGAACAAAAAACCGGACAATTTTAGTAACTTCAGACCGATAGTTTTAACACCTTGTATGTTGAGATTGTTGGAAAGTTGTTTAAAACTTAAAATTGACTGGTTTCTGGAAAACAAAAAAACTTTTAACCACTTTCAAACTGGGTTCAGGAAGAACAAGGGAATTATGGACAATGTGGCCTACCTATACTCACAGGCGCTGTGTGCCTTTGGGCAGGGACAAACTACATTAGCGGTATTGCTCGACATTAAGTCGGCATACAACAATGTAGATCCATCTATTTTATATCAGTGCTTAAATGAACTAGAGGTACCCCAACAAATCAGTAATTTAATATATCAAATACTCATAAATAGGAAAATTTTCGTTAGGGATAAAACGGGAAGATTACATGGAGAGGGGAGGGTGAACTTTGGACTGGGGCAAGGTTCTCCATTGAGCCCGCTTCTGTTCAACATTTACCTTCACTCCATATTTGGGTGTATCCCAATAGGGGTTATTCTATTGGCATTTGCAGACGATCTTTTATTATTAATCAGTGGGCATAATATCCAAGAAATGGTTAGGAAAATCAATGAAACTCTGGAAAGAATTGCGAGATGGCTTAGGGAGAGAGGACTGTCTCTGGCATCAGAGAAGTGCCAAGCCATTTGGTTTACCAAGGGGAAAAAAAATATAAAACCACCAAACATTACAATAGAAAACAAAATAATCAAGTACCATAACCAAGTCCGTTACCTAGGGGTCTGGTTTAACGAAAATTTAAAATGGGGTAGACAAATCAATAATATGAAAGAGAGAGCGCAAAAGGGGATAAATGTTCTCAGAGCACTCTGTGGGGTAACGTGGGGGGCGGACCCTACGTCTCTTCAGTTAGCTTATAATGGTCTAGTAAATTCACACTTAGATTATGGCAGCACTGTCATAAATAATGCCAGTAAAAAACTTCTCAAACAACTAGATACCGTACAACTTCAGGGGTTAAGGGTCATTACCGGAAGCATGAGGTCCACCCCCACCAACGCCCTGCTCGCAGAGTGCGCTGAAATGGACCTTGAACACAGGAGAAAATGGCTGGCAGCAAAGTTCGTGGTGAAACTTTCGGGTTACCGAGATCATCCTTTAATTAGTATTTTAAAAACAATAGAATTATCCATCAAAGCCAAAAGTACATTTTGGAAAAATAAAAAGATACCAAGTCTGGTGGAAGGACTAATAACAGTTGAAGAATACCTACCCAACATGTATCGCAGCGACTTACTGCCCTGCCATGAAATTGATATTTCACATCAGACACGTAAAATTGAAGTAATTAAATTAGGATTAATTAAAGGGAACTTGGGTAACAAATATAACTTTTTAAGTAAAATAAACGAACTAAATAGGGCATATGCCACGATATATACAGATGCCTCCAAGGCAGACGGTAAAGCTGGGTTGGGGGTTTTTAGCGAAGATTTAAATTACAAATTCTCCGAAAGGTTACCTAATAATATTCAAATATGCACGGCAGAGGTCGCTGCGATAAATAAGGCGGTGTCAACTTGTGTACAAAAAAGGAGCATGGGCAATGTTATCCTTTCGGACTCTTTAAGTGCCATAACCAAGATTTCTAGCAGGAAAATATGTGGAGCAAATGACAACTCTCCAAACCAGGAGACTAATTTTGGCCGCGAACGATGAGGGTCACAAAATACGCCTTGCCTGGGTACCTGGGCACGAGGGGATAAGGGGAAATGAAATAGCGGACACACTAGCCAACTTAGGGCGAAACTTAAATATAACACAAAAAATAAAGTTAGGACCAAGAGAGTTTGTACCCATCCTGTAGGGTGATATTAAAAAAAAATGGGAAGAAGAATGGGAAAATTCCACAAGGAATAAAGGGAAATGGTATAAAAACATTGTGTCCAAGCTCCCCAATAAACCGTGGTACAAGACTATTACATATATAGACCGGGTACAAACTGTAACCTTTATTAGAATGCGTACGGGCCACAGTCGGACCTACGCACATTTAAACAAAATTGGGGTAAGGGAGAACCCGTATTGTGAGTGCGGAGCATTTGGGGACTTGGACCACATTATTCTTGAGTGCCCTATAAACGCCATAAACGGCTTTGATATCTACAGGAGATTACAAAAGCTTGGTATTGAGTCACCCTTCAGTATGGTAAACGTCATAACTCAACTTAATAACAATATTATTCAAACGTTATGGTACTATCTTAGGTACAACCACATTGACCTATAATCCTCTAATCCCTTCACAGTTGAACCCCACCATAAACCTAAATGTCTGTGCCGTCTCCTTAGATGTATAACTACCTACCACCAAAACAAGAGGTCCCACAAGAAGTCTTACAGAAGACCAGGCCAAAAGAAAGCGATGGGATGGTAACAACCAGACAAACCATCTGCAGAAACTAACCAGAGAGCAGCGAGCTGGCTAATTGACAAAAGCAACGGCCAAAAATAAAAAGAAGAAGAAGAAGAACCTTGTTGAGAAAATCCCCAAAAATTATCAATAAAACTGTTTTTAAATGCGTTAAAATCATTAAAATTATATAATAGTGCTTGTATCCAGTGCTTTGAAGGCCCGATAAATAGGTCTGGTAATTCTGGTGAAAACATATGAAATGGAATATTGTAATTTTGTAGTGTTTTTTCCAGTCTATAAAGTCACAAGGGTGAATTTCACCGTTTTCAGAAAACACTGGTTACAATTTTTTAATGCTAGAAAGTGTTTCGGCACTTGGGATTTGTACCGGTATACAGGGCTGTGCATTTTGTGGTACCTGTACATATGAATTTGTGTTATAGCCCTGTGGAGGTAAACTATGGAAATTGTTGTTTAGGTTTAAGCTACTATAAGCTGGAGGAGGTCTATGTGGCAAATCTACATGATAATAAGGTAAATTATAACTTAAATTACTACTAGCTCCTGAATAATTTCTTCTAGGGACTGCCCCAGTACTTGTAGTATGCTCAAATCTCTGCGGCCCAACGCCACTTGCATTGGATAGTAAAGTTGCCATTGTTGGAGGTGAATGTGAAATTGGAATATAAATACCTTGATTGTTTTGTTGGTGTTGTGTAACCTGTGGTGATAATGGTGGCGGCTGCTCTTGTAGTGAAGTTGTTGACATCCCAGCAGTAAGTACGGGTTGTACTCTGGTGACATGGCTGGAAGTTGTTGATACTGCAGTAGTTGTTGGTAATGCAGAAGCCAATGCTTCTGAACCACCTTCAAAACCCAAGAAGTCGAGTGATTGCTCTCTACGAGGACCTCTGTATGAATTTCCACTTCTCGTCTTGCCATTGGTTGGTGAATGGTCGATAGGCATTTTGTTTTCACTGTATACTCTAATACTACCACTGTTTTCTTTTATACCCTAGCTTTGGACGTATCTACAGTACGTCTCTATGCCTCACGGTGAGTGCCAGATATGTTGAACTGGGAAAAAAGGAATGCCGGGCGCCGTATAGTTCAAATGGGGGTCGTGGTTTCGTATAAGAAAATCAGTAATGTAGATCAGAGTTCATTTATTGTAGGAAGCAATTTCAAAATACCCAGAGTTAGGTGACCGATGTTATGTATGAACATAAATAAGTGTTGAAAAGACAATTTAGTAAAACAACATTAGGCAACACTATATACATTTTAGTGACAGAATATGTAACTAGATATTTAAGGTTGGTAGTATTAAGAATGGGGTGAAATGTCATAGTTGTTATTTTTCGCGGTATTTTTCCGATGTTATTTTTCTTGAATAAAAGTTATTAAAAAGCAATTTAGTTTCAATCACTGTGCACAAATTAACAGGTTATGGTTCCAGTGTTGTCGTGAATACAGAAATCTGTGGAAAAACTATTTTGCTGTGAGAAAAATGTCGGAAGTAAAAAGGTCAATAAATCCCTTTGATGGAGAAGGATTTGAGAATTGGCAGTTTAGAATAAAGCTTTTTTTGGAGCATAATGGAGTGCTGGATATGTTGGAAAGTGACCCTCCAGTGGAAACTCTTGGAAATGCCAATCATGCTGCACAGTTAGACCAGTACAAAAAGGATGATATAAAGGCAAGAAACTTGATCGTAAGTCATCTTGGGACAAAGTATTGGAGTTAATTAAAGATAAAAAGACGGCTAAGGAGATAATGAAGTCGTTGGAAGATACATATAAGAAAAAAGGAATGGCGAATAAAATATTTTTACAACGAAAGTTGAGAAATATGAGATACAACCAGAAAGAGTCGCTAAATGATTATTTAGTAGAATTTGAGAAAACAGTGGCGGAGTTAAGAAGCTGTGGATGTAAGGTGGATGAATGTGACATGGTGACACAACTTTTGTCAAGTATGCCAGCATCTTTCCAGAATGTTACCACTGCATTGGACATACTTTTTGAACAGGACGATAAGAAAATTACTTTAGACTTTGTGAAAGGAAAACTATTGGCTGAAGAGGCTCGACATGAAAGTAGGGTGGAAGGAACCTTTGCTGTGGGTCAGGCTTTCGGTGCCAAAAATTATCGAGGAAATTATAGGCAAGGTTATACAAATAAGTATGAGCAAAAAAGTGGAAATAATTTCCAACCTAAAAAGTTTGGACAAAGTTCATCTGGAAGTTTTCCATACAAATCTTATTTTTGTGGTGAAAAGGGACATAAGAGGTCAGATTGTCCAAAAAGAAATACTCATGGAGGTTGTGCGGTGGAAGAAAATAAAAAAGAAATCTCATTTTTAAGTTTGGTGAACTCAGAAATGACTGTTTTAAACTCAAAGTTAACTGACAGTATGTATTTTGTTGTGGACAGTGGCGCAACCAACCATTTAGTAAATACAGATACTGGGAAATATTTAACTGATGTTAAGAATGTCGATTACAAAATAAAAGTGGCTAAGAAAGGAGAGGTGATAACAGGAAAAAGAGAAGGAACTTTGCATTTGGCTACTGAGAATGGGGAAGAAATAAAAATAAATAACGTTATAGAATGTGACAATTTAACTCAAAATTTATTGTCGGTTAAAAAGGTACAGGAAAAAGATCTTAAAATTGTTTTTGAAAATAACTGTGTAAAAATTTTAAGAAATAACAATGTGTTGGTGAAAGGTGAATTAAGAAATAATCTGTATACCTTGAATTTTAAAATAAATGAGATGAAATGTCATTTGGCAAGTGATAATGCAGATTTATGGCACAGACGCATGGGTCATTCTTCGAAATTCCCGGCCACTGGTATATGTGAAACATGTCTGCAGGGAAAGCATACCAAGTCAAAATACACAAGTTTAAACGAGACCAGGAAAGCAAAGAGAATTTTGCAGGTCGTCTCTTCGGATGTTTGTGGGCCGATAAACCCTACATCGCATGATGCTAATACGTATTTTGTGACTTTTATAGACAATTATTCGCATTTTGCTGTAGTTTATTGTATTAAAAGCAAGGCTGAAGTTTTTGAAAAGTTTAAGGCGTACAAAGCTATGGCTGAAAACAAAACTGGACAAAAATTGAACAGGCTACGATGTGACAATGGAGGGGAATATATATCAAATGAAATGAAGAATTTTTGTGAAGAAAAGGGAGTAACTTTGGAGTATACAATCCCTTATAATCCCCAGCAAAATGGAATCAGTGAAAGATATAATCGTACTCTCATGGAGAAAGCTAGGTGCATGATTTTAGATGCAAATTTAGAAAAGAAATTTTGGAGTGAGGCTGTTCTAACAGCAGCTTATTTAATGAATCGAACTCAGACAACAGTGCTAGAAAGAGGAAAAACTCCTGCTGAAGTTTGGTATAACCAGGAATTAAATTTGAATAAAATAAAAGTTTTTGGTTCAGATGTCTATGTACATGTTCCTAAAGAATGTATGTCAGGAAAATTAGACATAAAAAGTAAGAAGATGATAATGGTAGGGTATACCAATAATGGCTATAGGGTCTGGAATCCTGAAGAGAGGAAGATAGTTTCAGCAAGGGATGTGATATTTAATGAGAAGAAAAAGAATTTAAATGGAATTTTTGATAATTTTGAAGAAGAAGTTGATAAAGAAGATAAAAATGTAGAAAAAAAAAGAACAGACGGAAAAGAATGTAGAAGAAAGAGAGCAAACAGAAAAGAATATAGAAGAAAGAGTGCAAGAATATAGAGAAACTCCTACACAAAAGAGAAAAAGAGTAAAGCCAAAACACCTTGAGGATTATATATTGGGTGAAACATATGAAGAAGAAAACTTGTTTGCAGCCTTGTCCATAGGAATTTTTCCAATGGATTTACCCAAGAATTATACAGAAGCAGTTGAAAGTGATTCGGAATGGAAAAAGGCAGTACAAGAAGAATTGAATACATTAAAAGAGTGTGAAACGTGGGTGTTAGTACAAAGACCAGAAAATGAAGAGATTATAGACTCGAAATGGGTGTTTTCCGAAAAATTAGTGAACGGTACTTTAGTGAAAAAGGCCAGATTGGTCGCTCGTGGTTTTAACCAAAGTGTTGAGCCGGAAGAAGTGTACACTCCAGTTGCGAGGATGGTCACGTTGAGGTTGCTATTATCTTTATATTTGGAGATGGATTTGGAGATCATGCAGTTGGATATAAAATCAAAATTTCTCAATGGAAAATTAGAAAACCCAGTGTATATGGAGTTACCAGAAGGATTACAGGAGGTAAAAACAACAGAAAACTTGGTATGTAAACTTAATAAATCACTATATGGACTAAAAAATGCATCAAAATGTTGGAATACGGTATTAAATGAGACTTTATTAAAAATGGGATATCAAAGATCAAAAAAGGATCCATGTTTATATTTTGCAGGAAATACTTATATTTTAGTTTATGTAGACGATATCTTGTGTTTTTCAAAATGTGTTGTTAATTTAAATATGATTAGGAATAAGTTATCAGAATTATTTAAAGTTAAGAAATTTAAAAAGGGAAAATTTGTTTTTTTAGGATTAGAGATAGAAAAAGACAATGACACAGTTTATATAGCTCAAAGGGTTTTAATTCAGAAAGTTTTACAGAAATTTGGCATGTTAGCATGTAAACCTTCAGAAATACCAATGCAACCCAAATTACAGTTAGATTTTAATGATATAGAAAGTAATTCTAAAAGTTTGCCATACAGGGAACTAATAGGATGTATGATGTATATTATGTTGGGGTCAAGGCCAGACTTGTGTTATACAGTAACATATTTTAGCCAATTTCAGAATAATTATAATGAACAACATTGGAATTATTTGAAAAACACGTTACGTTATTTAAAAGAAACAGAAAATTATTGTTTAAAATTTGTTAAGAAAAAAAATGTAAATTTTCAGATGAGTGCTTATGTAGACTCAGATTTTGCTAATGATGTGAATGACAGGAAAAGTATTTCAGGATTTGTTTTGAAAGTAAATGAAAATTTAATTTTGTGGAGAAGTAAAAAACAAAATGTTGTAGCGCTATCCAGTGCTGAGGCAGAATACTTGGCATTAACCTCATGTATTACTGAGGGATTATTTCTGGGGCATTTATTAGTAGAAGTTTTAGATAAAAAGTTTGAAAATGTTTTTCCTATTTTTGTATATGAGGACAATCAGTCTTGTATCAAAATAGCATCAACCTTGGAAACTAAAAGATCCAAGCATATAGATATTAGGCACCATTTTGTGCGTGACCTAGTAATAGAGGGTAAGGTAATACTGAAATACATTTCCACTAATTTACAACAGGCAGATGTAATGACAAAGGCTATGCCTGCTTTAAAGTTTAAATATTTTAGAGAATGTTTAGGTGTTGTTATTTTTCCTGAATTGGGAGGGAGTGTTGAAAAGACAATTTAGTAAAACAACATTAGGCAACACTATATACATTTTAGTGACAGAATATGTAACTAGATATTTAAGGTTGGTAGTATTAAGAATGGGGTGAAATGTCATAGTTGTTATTTTTCGCGGTATTTTTCCGATGTTATTTTTCTTGAATAAAAGTTATTAAAAAGCAATTTAGTTTCAATCACTGTGCACAAATTAACAATAAGTTCCAAACTAAAACTAATATAAATAATTAGGATTTAATAAAAATATCAATTAAATAAGACTTACCTAATACCAGGATAATATTTATTAATAGATAAATATTTTATCCCTAAGGATGACTGTTATAAAAATAGAACTGTATGAATCGGTTAGAATGTCAAAGATACAATACAACAGGTGAACAGGTAGTTCCAGCAAAATATATTGGTAACCTAATTTTCTTATTAATTAAATATCCCTAAATGGTCAAGGTCACCTAAATTAGGGTAATTTGACAGAATGTAAACATAACCAAAGTTAAAGAACAGTGTGAAAATATTGTTTTACCACACTAAACAACCGTATTGTAAAAAATCGCCCTAAGGGAACGTTCAAGTATTTCGTAACGCGCTAGGGGGTGGGTGGAGGGGTCTCTAAAACGTTACGCCGCGTTACAGAGGGGGGGGTGGGTGTCAGTAAAAATGTTACGTAACGCTTAAAAAATTATAAACTTATAAAATGTTTATTGGATAACGTTTTTAACAATGATCTAGGCCTAAGATACGGATTCTTTGAAAATTTATTGCACACGGCGTTTACTAAATCCTCTAAACAAAAAAAAATAGAGATGGAAAACCATAGGCAATAATCGGTTTTCGGTTAAGCGTTTTTGATTAAAACACGGAAGCAATAACCGGTTAAAAACCGGTTTAAACCTTAAAGCAAAATTTCCCTTCAATTTCTTTACTTTTTGTTAAAAAATAAATTTTACGTAACAAATGGGGGGTGGGGGTCTTGATGTTACGCCGCGTTACATGGGGGGGGGGGTGGATGTTAAAAATAACCAAATTTTGCGTTACTTAATATATGAACGTTCCCTAAAGAACATAATTACATGATAGACAGACCCATATAACATGTTTTTTTCTATTTTTCATGACTCATTTTGGGTGTCATATTAAGTTACTATAAAACTTAACTTTTTAGAGACTTAGACACTAATCATTTATGTCCAATTTTAATTTTTTTTACAATGATACATATTTAATATTTTCTGGACTTGTTAGACCCAAAATAACGTAAATTTTAGGTGTGAAAATAGAAAAAATAGTTAAAAAAACTAATAAGACTTTCATTGCACTTTTTCTTTAGAAAACTATGTAATATACAATTTTAAAACTTATTACCCATTACCATAAATTTAAATTAAAGAAGACAGTTGCAGTTGATTTATTTAATAATAGACACTAAACTAAGAACAAATTCTTGGTTAAGCTTTATTTAATTTAGTGTAAATTGTTGCGTAAACCAACTATAAATCCACAAGACTATTTGCTAGGTGTTGTGAATAAGTTAAATATCCAGTATAAGGTTTAATTAAACCCAATAGATTGTTATAGAGTTGGCGCGCTATAAGAATGGGACAGTCGTTAAGGGGTTATATACCTTGTGGCTCGGGAAAATGAAGGATTTTTATTGATTTTTTTTTTCAGGTATGTAATCACAACTTTATTCGAACAACCTAGAAAATATGTTTTTGTGAAAAAAATTTTATTGGAAAATTGTGGAAACCATGGCCCTTGCCCCGAAACGGATTTATTTATTTTTTTTTTTTCGGTGACCACGATTTCTCGAAAACCAATTTACCGATCAATCTGAAATTTTTAGGTGTTGTTCCTAATTACAATGGCTAGTTCAAATTCAATTTTCGGAACATATAGAATCAATTTTTGGGAAAATCATCGCCATTTTGGTATTTTTTTTGCAAAACCTTCGTTCACGAACTAATGAAGCTGAAGTTTGCAACGTTTTTTTGCAACGAAAATAAAAAATTTTTAAAATCGACTCGATTTAATTTAAAAACAATAAAAAACCGATAGTAAGTAGTTTTAGATCGAATTAAGCCCTTTTGGGTCCATAAATAAATAAATAAGGGCAGGAAACGTCAAAATTGTCGTATAAGTTCAAATTTGGCCATCCTCTCCAGCTTTTATCGGCGCCAAATAGTCTTTAAACAACTCTCTATGATAAAACTCAAAACATATCAAAAAATTACCGAGCGGAAATTAACGTAGCCCCGGCTAGATAGGTAATGAAATAACATTAATTTTAAAAAAATTGCAAAATTTTCGTACAAGTCGAAATTTGGCCATCCTCTCCAGCTTTTATCGGCGCCAAATAGTCTTTAAACAACTCCCCATGATAAAACTCAAAACATATCAAAAAATTACCGAGCGGAAATTAACCTAGCCCCGGCTAGATAGGAAATGAAATAACATTAATTTTAAAAAAATTGCAAAATTTTCGTACAAGTCGAAATTTGGCCATCCTCTCCAGCTTTTATCGGCGCCAAATAGTCTTTAAACAACTCCCCATGATAAAACTCAAAACATCAAAAAATTACCGAGCGGAAATTAACGTAGCCCCGGCTAGATAGGTAATGAAATAACATTAATTTTAAAAAAATTGCAAAATTTTCGTACAAGTCGAAATTTGGCCATCCTCTCCAGCTTTTATCGGCGCCAAATAGTCTTTAAACAACTCCCCATGATAAAACTCAAAACATATCAAAAAATTACCGAGCGGAAATTAACGTAGCCCCGGCTAGATAGGTAATGAAATAACATTAATTTTAAAAAAATTGCAAAATTTTCGTACAAGTCGAAATTTGGCCATCCTCTCCAGCTTTTATCGGCGCCAAATAGTCTTTAAACAACTCCCCATGATAAAACTCAAAACATATCAAAAAATTACCGAGCGGAAATTAACGCAGCCCCGGCTAGATAGGAAATGAAATAACATTAATTTTAAAAAAAATTGCAAAATTTTCGTACAAGTCGAAATTTGGCCATCCTCTCCAGCTTTTATCGGCGCCAAATAGTCTTTAAACAACTCCCCATGATAAAACTCAAAACATATCAAAAAATTACCGAGCGGAAATTAACGTAGCCCCGGCTAGATAGGTAATGAAATAACATTAATTTTAAAATAATTGCAAAATTTTCGTACAAGTCGAAATTTGGACATCCTCTCCAGCTTTTATCGGCGCCAAATAGTCTTTAAACAACTCCCCATGATAAAACTCAAAACATATCAAAAAATTACCGAGCGGAAATTAACGTAGCCCCGGCTAGATAGGTAATGAAATAACATTAATTTTAAAATAATTGCAAAATTTTCGTACAAGTCGAAATTTGGACATCCTCTCCAGCTTTTATCGGCGCCAAATAGTCTTTAAACAACTCCCCATGATAAAACTCAAAACATATCAAAAAATTACCGAGCGGAAATTAACGTAGCCCCGGCTAGATAGGTAATGAAATAACATTAATTTTAAAAAAATTGCAAAATTTTCGTACAAGTCGAAATTTGGACATCCTCTCCAGCTTTTATCGGCGCCAAATAGTCTTTAAACAACTCCCCATGATAAAACTCAAAACATATCAAAAAATTACCGAGCGGAAATTAACGTAGCCCCGGCTAGATAGGTAATGAAATAACATTAATTTAAAAAAAATTGCAAAATTTTCGTACAAGTCGAAATTTGGACATCCTCTCCAGCTTTTATCGGCGCCAAATAGTCTTTAAACAACTCCCCATGATAAAACTCAAAACATATCAAAAAATTACCGAGCGGAAATTAACGTAGCCCCGGCTAGATAGGTAATGAAATAACATTAATTTTAAAAAAATTGCAAAATTTTCGTACAAGTCGAAATTTGGACATCCTCTCCAGCTTTTATCGGCGCCAAATAGTCTTTAAACAACTCCCCATGATAAAACTCAAAACATATCAAAAAATTACCGAGCGGAAATTAACGTAGCCCCGGCTAGATAGGTAATGAAATCACATTAATTTTAAAAAAATTGCAAAATTTTCGTACAAGTCGAAATTTGGACATCCTCTCCAGCTTTTATCGGCGCCAAATAGTCTTTAAACAACTCCCCATGATAAAACTCAAAACATATCAAAAAATTACCGAGCGGAAATTAACGTAGCCCCGGCTAGATAGGTAATGAAATAACATTAATTTTAAAATAATTGCAAAATTTTCGTACAAGTCGAAATTTGGACATCCTCTCCAGCTTTTATCGGCGCCAAATAGTCTTTAAACAACTCCCCATGATAAAACTCAAAACATATCAAAAAATTACCGAGCGGAAATTAACGTAGCCCCGGCTAGATAGGTAATGAAATAACATTAATTTTAAAATAATTGCAAAATTTTCGTACAAGTCGAAATTTGGACATCCTCTCCAGCTTTTATCGGCGCCAAATAGTCTTTAAACAACTCCCCATGATAAAACTCAAAACATATCAAAAAATTACCGAGCGGAAATTAACGTAGCCCCGGCTAGATAGGTAATGAAATAACATTAATTTTAAAAAAATTGCAAAATTTTCGTACAAGTCGAAATTTGGACATCCTCTCCAGCTTTTATCGGCGCCAAATAGTCTTTAAACAACTCCCCATGATAAAACTCAAAACATATCAAAAAATTACCGAGCGGAAATTAACGTAGCCCCGGCTAGATAGGTAATGAAATAACATTAATTTAAAAAAAATTGCAAAATTTTCGTACAAGTCGAAATTTGGACATCCTCTCCAGCTTTTATCGGCGCCAAATAGTCTTTAAACAACTCCCCATGATAAAACTCAAAACATATCAAAAAATTACCGAGCGGAAATTAACGTAGCCCCGGCTAGATAGGTAATGAAATAACATTAATTTTAAAAAAATTGCAAAATTTTCGTACAAGTCGAAATTTGGACATCCTCTCCAGCTTTTATCGGCGCCAAATAGTCTTTAAACAACTCCCCATGATAAAACTCAAAACATATCAAAAAATTACCGAGCGGAAATTAACGTAGCCCCGGCTAGATAGGTAATGAAATCACATTAATTTTAAAAAAATTGCAAAATTTTCGTACAAGTCGAAATTTGGACATCCTCTCCAGCTTTTATCGGCGCCAAATAGTCTTTAAACAACTCCCCATGATAAAACTCAAAACATATCAAAAAATTACCGAGCGGAAATTAACGTAGCCCCGGCTAGATACGTAATGAAATAACATTAATTTTAAAAAAATTGCAAAATTTTCGTACAAGTCGAAATTTGGACATCCTCTCCAGCTTTTATCGGCGCCAAATAGTCTTTAAACAACTCCCCATGATAAAACTCAAAACATATCAAAAAATTACCGAGCGGAAATTAACGTAGCCCGGGCTAGATAGGTAATGAAATAACATTAATTTTTAAAAAATTGCAAAATTTTCGTACAAGTCGAAATTTGGACATCCTCTCCAGCTTTTATCGGCGCCAAATAGTCTTTAAACAACTCCCCATGATAAAACTCAAAACATATCAAAAAATTACCGAGCGGAAATTAACGTAGCCCCGGCTAGATAGGTAATGAAATAACATTAATTTTAAAAAATTGCAAAATTTTCGTACAAGTCGAAATTTGGCCATCCTCTCCAGCTTTTATCGGCGCCAAATAGTCTTTAAACAACTCCACATGATAAAACTCAAAACATATCAAAAAATTACCGAGCTGAAATTAACGTAGCCCCGGCTAGATAGGTAATGAAATAACATTAATTTTAAAAAAATTGCAAAATTTTCGTACCAGTCGAAATTTGGACATCCTCTCCAGCTTTTATCGGCGCCAAATAGTCTTTAAACAACTCCCCATGATAAAACTCAAAACATATCAAAAAATTACCGAGCGGAAATTAACATAGCCCCGGCTAGATAGGTAATGAAATAACATTAATTCATAGGGCTTTCATGATTTCAGACAAGAATTCCCTAGACACAGAACTCCTTAAACTAACCAAAGCCTTGACCATGAACGGTTATACCAAAAAAGACATTAATAAGACCATATACAAATACAGAAATCCCAGACCCAAACAACAGGACAATAGTGACAATGACAGACAGACACAAGTTATACTTCCCTATGTAAGCGGTATCACGGATAAAATAGGTAAACTTTTGAAGAAGTCAAATATTAAGCCTATATTTCGGTCCAACCAAAAAAAATTAGGTCAATGTTTGACTTCAACAAAAGACAAAATACCCCTGAGTTCAGAAGGCGTATATAAAATACCCTGCTCCTGTGGTACGGTTTACATAGGTGAAACTAAGAGAAAAATTTCTACAAGACTTCAAGAGCATGAGCGCAATATAAGAAAGAAACAAATTTCCTTATCGGCAGTAGCCGAACATGTACATGAAACAGGTCATAAAATCAATTTGTCTGAAACAAAACAAATATTAACAGAAAACAGAAAAATGCCAAGGAAGATACGGGAATCGATAGAAATCATCAAGCATCCTAACAATATCAATCGGGACACTGGTTACCACTTACCTGCAATATGGAAGTCTTTGATAGGAAAAACCTCGTCACGGGTGAATAACCACAACTCGTCATAAATAGTGACACAAGTTGATTCGAAACTTAGTTTCAGATTAATCCCTGAAGATGTCTCTAGTAGTAAGAGACGAAACGTCGGAAAGTGAAAATCCATTAACACGGTCTAAACCCGAAAGTGAAAGTTCTTTATATGAAATAACATTAATTTTAAAAAAATTGCAAAATTTTCGTACAAGTCGAAATTTTAACATCCTCTCCAGCTTTTATCGGCGCCAAATAGTCTTTAAACAACTCCCCATGATAAAACTCAAAACATATCAAAAAATTACCGAGCGGAAATTAACGTAGCCCCGGCTAGATAGGTAATGAAATCACATTAATTTTAAAAAAATTGCAAAATTTTCGTACAAGTCGAAATTTGGACATCCTCTCCAGCTTTTATCGGCGCCAAATAGTCTTTAAACAACTCCCCATGATAAAACTCAAAACATATCAAAAAATTACCGAGCGGAAATTAACGTAGCCCCGGCTAGATACGTAATGAAATAACATTAATTTTAAAAAAATTGCAAAATTTTCGTACAAGTCGAAATTTGGACATCCTCTCCAGCTTTTATCGGCGCCAAATAGTCTTTAAACAACTCCCCATGATAAAACTCAAGACATATCAAAAAATTACCGAGCGGAAATTAACGTAGCCCCGGCTAGATAGGTAATGAAATAACATTAATTTTAAAAAAATTGCAAAATTTTCGTACAAGTCGAAATTTGGACATCCTCTCCAGCTTTTATCGGCGCCAAATAGTCTTTAAACAACTCCCCATGATAAAACTCAAAACATATCAAAAAATTACCGAGCGGAAATTAACGTAGCCCCGGCTAGATAGGTAATGAAATAACATTAATTTTAAAAAAATTTCAAAATTTTCGTACAAGTCGAAATTTGGACATCCTCTCCAGCTTTTATCGGCGCCAAATAGTCTAAACAACTCCACATGATAAAACTCAAAACATATCAAAAAATTACCGAGCGGAAATTAACGTAGCCCCGGCTAGATAGGTAATGAAATAACATTAATTTTAAAAAAATTGCAAAATTTTCGTACAAGTCGAAATTTGGACATCCTCTCCAGCTTTTATCGGCGCCAAATAGTCTTTAAACAACTCCCTATGATAAAACTCAAAACATATCAAAAAATTACCGAGCGGAAATTAACGTAGCCCCGGCTAGATAGGTAATGAAATAACATTAATTTTAAAAAAATTGCAAAATTTTCGTACAAGTCGAAATTTGGACATCCTCTCCAGCTTTTATCGGCGCCAAATAGTCTTTAAACAACTCCCCATGATAAAACTCAAAACATATCAAAAAATTACCGAGCGGAAATTAACGTAGCCCCGGCTAGATAGGTAATGAAATAGCATTAATTTTAAAAAAATTGCAAAATTTTCGTACAAGTCGAAATTTGGACATCCTCTCCAGCTTTTATCGGCGCCAAATAGTCTTTAAACAACTCCCCATGATAAAACTCAAAACATATCAAAAAATTACCGAGCGGAAATTAACGTAGCCCCGGCTAGATAGGTAATGAAATAACATTAATTTTAAAAAAATTGCAAAATTTTCGTACAAGTCGAAATTTGGACATCCTCTCCAGCTTTTATCGGCGCCAAATAGTCTTTAAACAACTCCCCATGATAAAACTCAAAACATATCAAAAAATTACCGAGCGGAAATTAACGTAGCCCCGGCTAGATAGGTAATGAAATAACATTAATTTTAAAAAAATTTCAAAATTTTCGTACAAGTCGAAATTTGGACATCCTCTCCAGCTTTTATCGGCGCCAAATAGTCTTTAAACAACTCCCCATGATAAAACTCAAAACATATCAAAAAATTACCGAGCGGAAATTAACGTAGCCCCGGCTAGATAGGTAATGAAATAAAATTAATTTAAAAAAAATTGCAAAATTTTCGTATGAGTTCAAATTTCTTCACCGGGTACTACTTGAATCGGTGCCAAATACCCTTAAAACAACTACCTATTATTCAAATTTGGCCACCCTGTCCAACTATTATCGGTGGCAAATAGCCTTCAAACAACTTACTATTATAAAACAAGTCCAAACATATTAAAATTTCCTCCAGCACGATTTAATCTATCCCCCATTAATTTCGTGACATATCTACCAGATTTAGTACCCAACTTTTTCTTATAACTTAACTTTTTTAATTTTATTACGCTCTTTTTTGTGTAGGATAGAAAACAATATGTAGTGCACGCCGAAAAAGTGGTTTTCTGGGTGGCTAGGCTCGACAGGTATCGCCACCATATCTTTTTATCGACCCGGAAAACAACAACTTTTCCGTTCAGGATTACAATATTACTATTTTAAAAAAATATATATTTTTACAAAAAATCAAATTAAAAAATTGTATTTTTCAAAGTCTCCAAAAAACGATTAAAAAAAGCAAATTTTTAAGAAAGATAGTTTTTTAAATACCTTTATTGTTTTTATTTATTTTCAAAAGAATTGCGAAAATTACTTACGAAATTACGTAATAAGTTCAAAGTTGGTTATCTTCTATGATTTTTGTCGTTGCCGAATAGTGTTTAAACTTCCTACATTAAAACATAAAACATCAAAAAATGGCGTAAGCTAAATAACAAACACCGGCTAGTATTTAATATAATGGAAAAAATAACAATTTTAAAAATTTCGAACAATTTTAAAATTGACCATTTTATACCTTTATATGTATAGGAGTATATAGGAGCCAGTTTTAAAAAAAAAATATATATAAATATATATATACATATATAAAGAAAAATTTAAAATATTTCTTCAAAAAAAAAAAATTATTTTTTTTTTCAAAAAACGAAACTTTTTTTTTTGAGAAATATAGTTTTTTAAAATTTTAACCTCTTATAACTTTTTTGTTTTTAGGGGGATTATTTTCAAAAATATCGTGCACAATCGTGTCCACAAAAAACGTGACGGCGGACGGACAGACCAACATTTTCTGCTTATTTTTCCATGAAACGCATTTGTATCCAAAACATTTTTATCTAGAATGTTTTTTTGGAAATTTTGGAAAATTCGAAAATACTGTATTCTATTCTAGCGGTTACGCGCTGTAAATAATAAGCCTTAAATGAAGAATTTTGAAGACCAAGTTGGGCAATACACATTGTATTAGTTGGGAAATTTTTGGTTGTAGTTACGAAAATACATATGTGGGGCAGAACTTGGTAAAATGTTATGTCACCGGGAACAAACAAAATACGGGACATCGCAAATTAGATATGGGACATTGTTGGGTGATTAGTTCTGTAATGTAAGCTACCGGTGTTGCTAAAATGCGGCACCACTGTATTCGATAATTTATTCAGTACAAATCGTTTTTGCTACTAATTTTGGTTATCTTTGTTTGATATGGTTTTTTCTAACTAAAAATTATTTGTAGGTATGTGAAAAGAAATTAATTACTTTAAATTCTTTTCAACTGTATACCGAATGAGAGACTGGTTTTATTTAACTATTCTGAGAAAATTACGAAATCATATAATACGGAAAACATTAACGATAAAGGAAAAAATATTATTTACGAGTTATGAAAAAAAATTTTAGTGATTATCTTGGAAATTAAATATATTTAAAAACGTGCAATAAAGTCACAGATTTAAGAGATTCGTAAAGACTAAGGAGTCGTTCAAATATTACGTTATCATATAGATTACGTTTTATTACAAGGGGAGGTGGTAGACTGCAATGATTATGTAATCATTTCATATGTGTATTTTAATCAAATTTTAAGATACAGCAATGACCGAATGTTCGGTAATCCGAATGATGCGGTAATCCGAACGATAAAATTCGGACTATAAAGTACAGTACTCTGTAGTCCCAATTTTATCGTTTGGATTACCGTGTATTAGTTTTAAAAGACAATAGTTTTTTGCACGAGTGCACAAAATGTCTTTATGAACAACTATCCAGGTTGGGACCTATGACTCATCTTTTGTCATCTTTTTTAACTTTTATCATAGATACACTGGCGTTGCGTTGTTGTAGAATGGGACAGACGTCTTACGGTCGCTTCTAATCAGTGCTGAATTTATGCTACGCTCATGAATGAAAAAACAGCTCCCTTATCCCTGAGTTATGTTTATGAATATTGCCATCTTAACATCTCCCATGATTGTAGAACAAAAGAGGGCTAAAATAATGATTGTTTACCACTTTTATTTCATTTTTCTCATAAACCTTAGGTAATAGAAATATTTTGAGGCCAAATTAATTAAAAAACATATGACTCTGATCAGGGCAAGAAACCG
This sequence comes from Brachypterus glaber, assembly GCA_958510825.1. NCBI lineage: Eukaryota > Metazoa > Arthropoda > Insecta > Coleoptera > Kateretidae > Brachypterus > Brachypterus glaber. The sequence goes on along the minus strand of CAUEHQ010000130.1, from coordinate 403 downwards.
TGTTGTCTAGTGTATTTATTCTAAAGTCAAACAAAAATAAACAAACTTTTAAATAAAGGGACCCGCGCGGTTCTTATGGGAAACGTATTTCGGTCAATCGACTGAATTTTTAATATGTTTTATAAATAAATTTTTAATATGTTTTATAATTAATTTAGTTGATGACCTAATAATAATAATAATAATAAAATAAGATTTATTCGTCCACAAGAAACAATCATAATAAAGTTTATGGAGGGACACCTCTAATTAATAGCTTAAATATTTAATAAAAAGTTATCTTTGGGCCAAATTGGTACGGCCAGTATTTTCCTAGATATTACATTGCAAAAAGTGAATTTTATGATTTTAAGAATGTATGCATCACGATGCATCAGTATTTTTTGCTCTATCGCTTTTTCTG
>CAUEHQ010000128.1:0-16743 GCA_958510825.1 Brachypterus glaber | reverse complement strand
TTGAGGGGCATTTTAAACATTTGTCTGTCGATATATATTTTAAATAGTACATTTTCCATTGCAATTTATGTGCACATGTAAAATTTTTAATTATTCAGCGGTTCTTAATTTGGACCTAAAAATTAAAATAGGATTACAACAAAGAAAAAACACTTAACTTTACAAAATTATCACAATAAAGTTAAAAAATCCATAATTTTCCAGTAATATAACAGTGTACATCTTAAAAAATATTTTTGACAAATTATCATATGAAAAATTTCAATTTGACATTCTCATCAAACTTTCAAAATGCATACCTTTAACTACTGGTATGTTTCCATAGAAACTAATTGGGTGTATTATATTATATTATAGGTAATTGTAACAGCTTCTGGGATTGGTGGAAACAAAACGTTCTTATTTCAAAATTTCATACATACACCCCCCTCTGAAATTTTGCTCAATTTCTTTTTATTGCTGTATAAGTACATATGTAATTTTTTTAACGTGAGTTCTGATACACCCTGTATATATACAGGGTGTATCAGAACTCACGTTAAAAAAATTACATGTGCGCTCATACAGCAATAGAAAAAAATTGAGCAAAAATTGAGTGGGGGGTGTATGTATGAAATTTTGAGATAAGAACGTTTCGTTTTCACCAATCCCAGAAGCTGTTACAATTACCTATAAAAGTGGGTAAATCGCCCAATTGGTTTCTATGGAAACATACCTGTAGCTAAAGGTATGAATGTTTGATGACAGTTTTGTCAATTTGTCAAAAATATTTTTTAAGATGCAAACTGTTATATTACTGGAAGATTATGGATTTTTAAACTTTATTGTAGTGAATTAGTAAATTTGTTTAGTGTTTTTTCTTTGTTATAATTCTACTTTAAATTTTAGGTCCTAATTAAGGATGAATAATTGAAATTTATACATGTGCACATAAACTGGAAGGGAAAATCTACCATTTAAAATATATATCGATGGACAAATGTTTAAAATGCCCCTCAATCCATACGATTAAAAAAGTAGAAAACCAATATACCAAATAATAGTTTATTGAGTTTTTTTAGCTATCTTCTATAATAATATAAATAAACATATTTAGTAAGTAAATCATTATTGAATTGTATTGTAAGACACGTGTTGTTTAACAGTTTATTTGGTTACAAATATTAAAAAATGGTCAAACATATATCTGTAATTTAAGTATGAAACTAATAAATAAACTAATAATAAACTAATAAACTTAAACGCAAAAAAATCACACACTTTATACAAAATTAAAGTTTGAGGTCGATCATCATATTGATTAAAAAAAAAAAAAACTAAGATGAGGCTGAGATAATTGATTCAGTTCTGGGAGCTAATTACTCGATTAGGTAAGAAACACTGGTAAGTTCTTTTAAATCCACTGAAAAGTCACTATCTAAAATACGGTAAGTTATAGATGAGATCCTCACTACTTCTGCTTTCGGAGACACGGGATAAAGCAAGCCGAAAGAATCTGATCATATCCAAGGTGTCTTATAGAAGAAACTGTCCTTGTAGCTAGATGCTGCACATTTTCAATTAGTTGAATTTGTTTAATGAAATAAGGATTCTACACTCTAATAGTTAAATGGTATTCTTTTATCAGATTTAAAAGGATTTTTTTCTTTTTATGTAAGCCCAATTTTAATTTTTTACTTTTTTAAGTAAAGATTAAAGGGGGTTTAAACTATTTTATTAAATAATATCCCATTTCAGTGTATGTGCAATGTAAAACTTTCATCAGTTCTAAATTAGGACCTAAAATTTAAAGTAGGATTATAACAAAGAAAAAACACTTAACAAATTATTACAATAAAGTTAAAAAATCCATAATCTTCTGGTAATATAACAGTTTACATCTTAAAAAAATATTTTTGACAAATTCTCATATGAACGATTTTAACTTGACATTGTCATCAAACTTTCAAAATGCATACCTTTAGCTACTGTTTCCAAAGAAACCGATTGGGCGATTTACCCACTTTTATAGGTAGTTGTAACAGCTTCTGGGATTGGTGGAAACAAAACGTTCTTATCTCAAAATTTCATACATACACCCCCTTCTCAAATTTTGCTCAATTTTTTTCTATTGCTGTAAGAGCGCACATGTAATTTTTTTAACGTGAGTTCTGATACACCCTGTATATATATATAAATTGTATTCTCAGGGGTAATATCATAAGTGATACTAGGTTAGGTATCGGTGGTTTTTTACATAAATTTTACGAATATTAATCCCAATGACGAAAATGCAACGACTGCTTTAGCAGGAGTTGCATTTTCCAAAAATTGGGATTAATATGAGTAAAATTTGAAAAAAAAGCACCGGTACCTAACCTAGTATCACGAATTGATATTTAGGAAGAGAATATAATTTATACTTAATACACATACCACTTAATTATAACGTATTAATCCACAAATAAATTATATTTTTAAATTAAAAAGCAAACAATAAGCACGATTTTAGATTATAGAAAAGAGGGGTAAAAAAACCATCGTAGGGGTAAGGTATTTTCACTTATCAGTACAGCATACTACATATATATAAATTGTATTCTCTTTAAAATAATCTATTCAGTTAACTTCGGCCGCTATTTCCTACTGTGCTCCGTTAGATAGAGTGCATCTAGTTTTAATAATAATGGCTGTCACTGTCACTGCATGGCATGCAATGACATGTTATACGATAAGGTAAAAATATAAATAAGAAAAATATAGCCCAATGAAATAAGGAATAGTACACTACTAAATATGGCTCAAGTAGCTTTATTACCACCATTACCAGCAGAGCTAAACGATAGACATAGTCTAGTTCATCAACCAGCTGTAGCTAAATCAGCCTCATCATATTTTTCAAAACCTAGAAGACTTAGTGTAACATTTCAAGATGGTGTGGGTCACAAACAATCAGAAAGTCAAACAGATATGCCTTTTCTTTCTTCTAAATCAGCAGACGCCATACTCAATAATTCATTAGAAGCAAAGACTAAAAATAAAATTGAAACCCACCATGATTCTTCCATTGAATTATGTCCCAAATGCAAAGCTGGAGTTTTACAGAATCAATACACGTGTTTTGGAATAGTTTGTGAAAGAATTTGCTTTCCTTGTATGATATTTTGTTGTTTAAAACAAAGAAAGTATTGTCCTAATTGTGAATATTACGATGAAAATAAATGTTCTGTTTTTTGTTGGAAAAAATAAGAAAGGTGTTGAAATAAAATATTTTACTTGGCTGGCCGGGTGCTGATAAATAAACAAATCGTAAGTAAACTTACCGCTGAACAATCAGGAAATTCACAAATAAAGTGTCTGGGTGTCTCTGAATGGATTGGCAAAGGGGATCCACTGTCTGCAATCTAAAAATAGAAAAATAATTATTAGTATCTAACTATTATCCAAACACCTGAATAACAAGATTTAATCTAAACCTCTATAAACATAAATATATGGGTGTTTCTACACTAATGGCAAATTTCATGTCCGGGCAGAAAAAATTATTATAATACATATTTTTTTTATTTTTTTTTTGCTTATATTGTTTAACTCGTTTATTTTTATTAAAAACATGTGATAAAATACGTAAGATTTTGCTTCCATAGGAAAAAAAAATGGAAATAGTTCGAAAATAGTGTACTTTTTACGTGCCCGAAATGAAAAATTTAATTTTTACCAGAGAAAACTTTTTTTTTGTTTGGTGTATTTGCGGTTTTTGATATTAAAAAGTTTGGACGCCTTTATAGAATTAAAATAAGGTGTAATACGCCCACATATTCGTCGGTTAATAGATTTAAACACGAAATAGATCAATGAGCTTTTAACGTTATTTTTATGCATTTTGATCTTTTATTTACCATTACTTAAAAACTAAATATTAAATATCATTGATAGGACTGATCGTTCTTCCAGCGTCATAGACCGTTCTGCCACACATTTTTATTAAACAGTTTTTTTTGGAAATATATTAATTAGGTTTTTTTTACCTGTTAAGGTATTTTTGGGGTGCTGATTTCAAATCTGGTGTTAATTTTAAAAAATTCAAAATGGCGGATTAAATATGGCGGAAATTTTCTTTAAATTTAAAATTTTCTTTAAATAAAAGCATTGGGGGGTTTTGAGACCGTTAAAAATAAATATGCCTGATAATAATATTATAAAATTCAAAATGGCGGACTCAAGATGCCGAATTTAAGATTACGAAATGTTAAAAACGATTTCTTATTACAATAAATAAAATTTAACGAAATTAATTTGGGAACAACTAAAAAAAAATTAATAATATCAATGCATTAACGTTCAAAATGGCGAATCCAAGATGGCGTATTATAAAATAAATATACAGGGTGTATACGGTCTTCTGCCTTAATTATTAAAAATAAAAATAATAAAAGTTTTTCACTACAAACCAAGTTTTTAAATATTTCTTTATTTAAAACAATAAACCTGAACCCATATCAATATTAATAAATCTTTGGCTTTTATTCCTTTTTTTAATAATTAGGGCCGTCCCTTTTTAATAAACCACAAAAAAATCCTTTAATTTGATACCATCTTTAAAAAAAAATAATCAGTAGGTCATAAACACAGTCCAGCAGCCATTTTTGTTTTCTTGCAAACAAATGTAATATAATGTAACCTAAACAAATTCTTTACTTGATATTTTTTTAAAATTATTTTGCCATAAAATATTACGTCTGGCAGCCGCCATTTTGATTTTTTGTGAACCAAATTTAATATTCAGTTACCTACGAAAAATTTTCTTTAATTTGATACCCAACCCTTTAAAATTTTTAATTTTTTCGTCACAAACAAATGACACCTAGCAGCCGCCATTTTGTTTTTTTTGCAACCCAGAATATTTCCCAAATAAGATAAACCTTAATCAAAATCGTCGATATCGGATAAAGCGTTTGACTTCAGGAGATAATATATAAACATACGTACTGTAAAAAACGGAACCTTTTCTTTTTCGAAATAGTGTCTGTTCCTTGCATTTACAAACCGTAAAGACCATTTTCTTTCATTTTTAAGTGATTTTGGTTATTTAGTGATAAAAAAAGTCACTGGACAAAAATCGTTTTTTTTTTACTCATTACTGTAGAAATACCCATATACGTATAACACTACCCGTCAAGGTTTTTATACATTTAACAAAATATATCATTTATAGATCAGTTTTCTCTGCTGATTCCAAATCCGTTATTAAAATTAAAATCTACAGTGTGATTTAGTAAAAAAACATTTTTTTCAAAAAATTGTAGATCCGACAATTTTTAATATATTTTTTTGAAAATTGGTATGAAGTTTAAGAAATTCTTTCTTTTTAAGGTCATCTATAATTTTCATGCAAAGCATTTTTCGATTGTTTTTCACAAAAAAAACAAAATTTTTTTTGATTGTCAAATTTTTGAAAAACGGATTTTTGTTATGAATTTAAATTAAAATATTCATTAATTTTCGCTCTTTATTTTGTTCTTTAAATCTTTACTCTAGACAATGGTTGGAAATTTATTTTATAGAATAGCCCGTTTCCGGCATTGGGTGTGTTTCGATCTATTTTTTTCTTCTGAATCCAAATCTTGCTTCAAAATTAAAAACTATTTTATAGTTTCGGTGCAAAAAGCAGCTACTCGTATTTTCTTTGTTTACTCTTTCCTAATTTGATATTTTATGTATTTTAGTAATATTTACATATATTTTGACAAAAAGTTCTCCCCTGAGTCCAAATGACGTCTTAAGCTTACTAGATATGAAAAGTATTTAGGGCAAAAACGGGTTAATTTGATTTTCTTTGTTGTTTCCTTTTGTATTGGATTCCTATGCACATAATTTAACCTTTTTTCGGAGTTTTTTTCTCCTATATCCAAATAATTATCTTAATATTATTCAATCTTCAGGGAATTTTGTGCAAAAAGAAAAAATATGGGAAAAGAAATTGATGTATATCAAAATAAACGAAAACCATTTAATATAAAATAAAGCAGCGCAGAAAATTTAGTCAACCTCTTTTCACGCCAAACATCTTAAAATATGTAGTATGTATTTTTAAAATAATATTTGGACTCAGGAGAGACATTTTTATAAAAATATATGTTAATTATACTGAAATATATAAAATATAATAATATTATGTAGAAATTATGTGGAAATAATAAACGCAGAAAAAAAGTAAACAAAACAAATAATAGTTTTTTATAGAATTTAGCATAAAAATAAGTTATAGGTATAAATTTTCAAATAAAAATAATAAAAATACCCTTTAACCTATTTTTGCACAATACTCCCTTAAGACTGAATAATTTTAAGATAATTATTTGGGTACAGGAGAAAAACATTCAGAAAAAAGTTTATATTATGTCCATAGGAACGAAAAATATCCAATACAAAACGAAACAGAAAAAAAAAAATTAACCCGTTTTTGCGCCAAATACCTTTTATATCTAGTAAGGACTTTATTTGGACTCAGGGAAGGACTTTTTGTAAAAATATATATACATTTTACTAAAATACATAAAATATTAAATCCGGAAAGAGTAAACACAGAAAATACGAGTAGCTGCTTTTTGCACCGAAACTATAAAATAATTTGCAATTTTGACGTAAGATTTGGATTCAGAAGAAAAAATAGGATATGAAAACACTGTTTAATCGTAAAAAAGTAGCAAGAATAAGATATTATAAAAAGTAAGCAAAACAAATCTTAATAAAAGAACCAATTTTTAGCACAATTTTAAAAATGGTTCCCTTTTGTTTTTTAGATTAAATTTGGTACCGTTGACTTCGCCTCACTAGTCTTTCAAAAAATATATAAATCTTAAGTTCCACCCTCAATGCCGAAAACGGACTATTCTATAAACAAATTTAGCCGGTCTTCATGCAAAAATTGGTACTTAAAATTTAAATTGTAGCTTTTCCAGGAGGTCTAGAGTAAATATTTAAAAAACAAAATAAAGAGCGAAAATAAATGAATATTTTAATTTAAATTTATAAAGAAAAATCCGTTTTTCAAAAATTTGACAATAGAAAAAATTTTTTTTTTTTGTGAAAAACAATTGAAAAATGATTTGCATGTAAATCATAGATGGCCTTAAAAAGAAATAATTTCTTAAACTTCATACCAATTTTCAAAAAAATATATTAAAAAATGTCGGATCTAAAATTTTTTGAAAAAAATGTATTTTAGAATAGAATAGCTTTATTAACATTTTTGATTCACAGTCGTGAATATATGTACGTCACAAATAGGATTATAATTACATTTAAATAACTTACAATTAAAAATTACAATAAAACTTACTTACAACTTTAAAGTTCAAAAAATTCCCTGAAGGAGTAGAAGGCTCCTTCTACGCAATACTTTTTTAGGGCACATTTAAAGTGTTTAAAAATTTTAATATTTACTATTTCTTTGGGCAGCTTGTTAAAGATTTTTATCGCCATAAATCTAGGACCTTTCTCATAAAAGGCGGTGTTGTGAGCAGGGATGGAGTAGAGCTCTTTGTATCTTGTTTGTGTGCCTATATTATAGGAGCCGTTTTTTCTAAACTCTTCTTGATTTTGAAAAATAAAAATTCCTATATTGTATATATATATATAATGAATATAGGGTCATTTTTATATTGAATGAAAAGTGGTTTACAGTGTTCTCGATAGCTACAACCTGAGATTCTTCTCACAATCTTTTTTTTAATTTTGAATACTCTTTCACAATTTGGGGATGCACCCCATATTATTAAACCATATTGAATTCTGGATTGAATGTACGCATAGTAATAAGACAAAATATATTTCTGATCAACAATTTTTTTTAGATTATAAATGGCATAGTGAGCACTATTTAATTTTTTTGACACAAAATCAATATGGTTAATCCAAGATAATTTATAATCGATCGTTAAACCCAAGAATTTGGTAGTTTCTGATATTTCCAGCGATTTATTGTTTAAATTAATTAAAGGACTGAAATGGTTAATTTGCTTAGAAAAGTTTATTAAGACTGTTTTTTCTGGATTAAGAATAAGGTTATCTTCTTTACAGATTTCAATCATTTTATTAATTATAATTTCGACATTATTTTTTAGTTCACCTAAATTTTTACCAGTTACCCCCAGGGAGGTATCGTCTGCATACTGACAGAGTTTCGAGAACAGGTTATAAATTTTAAATTTGACCTGCAAATCGTTGCAAAAAATCAGAAATAACAGGGGGGAGAGTATGCCTCACTGTGGTACACCATATTTTAGTTTTTGTACATTTGATTTAAAAGAAAAGTTTACTATATTATCCTTTTCACCTTTCATAAGAATAAATTGAGAACGGTCTGATAAGAATGATTTCATCCATTTTAAGGTGGGACCTGTTATACCATAAGATATCAGTTTTCTGATCAATAAGTCATGGTTTATAACATCGAACGCCTTAGTTAAATCAAAATAAATATTTATTAGGGGCGAATTTTTATCTAGAGCATTGGTGATATAGTCAATTGCATGGAAAAGGGCTGTAATTGTTGACTTATTCTTCAGAAAACCATGTTGGGAGGGTGAAAACAGATTAAATTTATGGAAATAGTTAGTTATACGCGTATACATAATTTGTTCAAAATTTATTCTAAATCACCCTGTATATCGAAAACGGCACTGTAGATTTTAATTTTGATACCTGATTTGAAATCAGCAGACAAAACTAGTCTAGAAATTATACATTTGGTTAAATGTATATGAAAAAAGTTTTCATTTGTAAGGTAGTGTAATATACGTCGTATATACAGTGCGGTCCAAAAGTCACCCCCCCCCCATCTTAACTTTTGAACGAGTTGAGATATCGATTTCAAATTTAGAACTCTTAAATAAGAAAACTTAAACTATCTTTAAGCATATATTTGATACTTTCATCTCTTAAAATGTGGGCAGGGGGGCATGGGGGGATTTTTTTTAAATGGAAAGGGGGGTCGTGTGATACATCATTTTAAAGCCTTTAAAATTTTCTTTATAACCATATATTTTTAAATTTTTTAAACATGTTTTTGATTTTTCAGTTTTTTGTGCTAAAAAAATAAATTTTTAAGTTTTTTTTTTGTAAATTTTTATTTATGTCAACTAAAATTATTTTAAAAGTATAATTTACTTTTTTTCATTATGAAATTAGGCATTTTTAAAGAATTGTTTGAATTTTTTAGAGAAATTTTGACAAAAATACCCATTTTCAACTATATTTTAAACCCAAAAAAAATGTTAAAAAAATAAAAAATATACAGTTAAATGGAGAATTTTATAAGCTTTAAAATGATGTATCACACGACCCACCTTTCCATTTAAAAAAATGTCGCCCCATGCCCCCCTGCCCACATTTTAAGAGATAAAAGTATCAAATATATGCTTAAAGATAGTTTAAGTTGTCTTATTTAACAGTTCTAAATTTGAAGTCGATATCTAAACTCGTTCAAAAGTTAAGAGGGGGGGGGGTGACTTTTGGACCGCTCTGTATAACGTGATTCACCTAAGACAAATCACACGATTTGTGGCGTTATTAGTAAAGCTATCAAAATAAATTTTATATATGGACCTAACAAGCTACAAGTTTGCCTAAAGAAAAGTTTTCCACTAGTTTTCGTTTTTGAGTTGCAATTATACTTATCTAAGTTTTAAACCTTTAAGTTAAAACTAAAAATAAAAAGTTTCTAAAATTCATTTATTTTTTCTTATAGTAAATTTTTTGAACCAATTTTAATATTTTCGAAAGTTAAATCCATATTTCACTTCAGGTTTTTAGAGTTTAAAATTTTTTTTTTTGACAAACCAAAAATATTCTTTATGTTTTAGACCCTATCTTGACTTAAAATGGCGCAAAATATATTTATATCCATCCACATTTAAAATATTGAAAAGTAAAACACGAAACATGTATAATTAGTTCTTAAGAACCTTAAATAATTATATGATTTTTGTTTTATACAAACTCAGAATTTTATTTTGTCAAATTAACTTACTTATATACAAAATCCAATAAACAGCGCTCCATAAAAACTTATAAGAAAAATCTAATGTTGCGACATTTTTTATTAATAAATTATAATATAAAATATTATATAATTAAATAATAATTTTAAAGTAAAAATAATTGTGTAAAAAAGAATAAATAATTTGACGTCAAAAACACCCAACAAAGTAAAATTCTGCATCTGCAATAATAAAATAATAAAAATGTGTTTTTCTTCCTAATGCAAATATGCAATAAATTTTACAAACAGATTTAAAATCTAGGTGAAAAATAGTATTAAAATCAATATTTAATTGTGGAGCGATTGGTTTGAGTCTGGTTCATCCTGAAGAAATGTTAAGCCAAATATGAACCTTTGAAATTTTACTGTAAGGATCCATCGTCCTTTTCTTTCATCAGTTTTGTTCATCTAAATGTTCCTGGGAAACTATGTGTTTAGACTTATAACTTTTTTGTGTAAATAAAAAAAAACTAAACATTCATTCGTTTTTTTCGAATTTAAATTACCTATTATAAGTATTTAAAAAAAAAAACTTAAAAGTCATTACGGTTTAGAAAATGCCGTAGACAAAAAGGGTAACTTTTTAAATAACATATAAAGTAAGGATGCTACTGCACAGTTCTCTTTAAGGAATTATAGGATCGTCGTGACACCAGAAGCGGCCAACAAATAATCATAAAGGTTGGTCTCAGCTTTACAAAACTATATTTAGTAAAATCCTATTCAATCAAAGAAGATAGTAAGAGAAACATTTAAATAAAAAATACTTTGTTGTGCGATTATCTTTTGACATTATTTTGATATTTAAAAAAAGCAGTGGTTTTCAAACCTATCTGTTTATTGACTTAAAACTGCGGATTATCACAAAGTTGCTTAAAACGTTTGAGGTCACTGGATTTGAAAACACTTCCAACAAAAAAGCAAAAATATGAATAATGCTTTTAATTTTAAAATTTTTGTGATTTTTTTTTATAAAACACGTAACAAAGTATAAACTTTTAAGATATAATTGAGTTACTCATTAAAAATATTGCTGAAAACATCCATTTGTGGATTGAAATAGTGCTGTTTGTAAATTATATATCAATTGTAAAAGAATTTTTCAAGTTTGTTTTTGATTACGATCGGATCCAATTTAAATGAAAGTGGTTTTATAATACCTATACCACCCTCTTTTAATATTAATTATCTGCATTTGGTATCAAGACTCTAAATCCTATAATTTCTTAAACAGAACTGTGACTGGTTAAATTGTAAAGTTTAAGTCCCCAATAACGGTCAATAAATTAAACACTTAAAAAAGCCTGTGGTGTCTCGATTGATAAACAATTAACTAAAAATGGGAAAATCAAAAAATATATATTTTTTTGTCAGACTTCACTTAATTCCAAATGAAGGTGTTATTATTCTAAGTAACTCAGTTCAAGCTCCATATAAAAATCTTCTTTCGTTCAGGAGATAAGTATATTAAAATATGTATCTACAAAATGCAATGTTTGTTAAGCTCTAGCACAAAAACTAAAAGATTTAGATCTTTGTGCCCATGGAGACTTTTAATCAGTTAGTTGAGAACTCCAACATACATACTTGAATTTTAGCAAATTTAACCAGGAACCATTTTCCATAAGAAATGTACGTGGTCCTTTAAAAATGAAATAATTTAATCTTATTAAATATTTTTTAACGAATTAACCAAAAATAACAAATATTTTACTATTATATTGTTTTATTTAAATAAATAATAATAATAATTAAAATGACTGCTAAATACTGTTTCTCGAAAACAAAAGCTAGCAGAAAACTTTTGTTTGAGCATACTTTTAGCTTATTGGGTCTATTATTAAATGTTATTTTGATAACTTTAACCCGCTAAGGTACCGTGCAACCATATGGACACAACCTAATTAACTAAACTAACTAACTAAACTAAACTTATTAAAGTATGTTTTTTATAAACTTTAAACATGATGTTTTAGTATAGCCACTTAAATATAACATTGTTTTAATCCCTAAAGCTCTCCTACGAAATTTATTTGCGCAAATTTTAATTTGTTTACAAACAGCTGTTTATAGTTTGGTGCAACAGGTGTTGATGTTTTGATGCTGATGATAACTTTAGTACGTAATAAGCGAATATTTCATGCTAAAAAAACTTAAAATGTGAATAACTTAAGTTAATAAACAATTATTGGGTATGATATACATATTTATTTCAGATATATTAGGGCCTATTGATATATTATGGCCTAATGCTGCCAAATGGCCACAACTACAAATATCATTTTTTTAACGTAAAATTTAATCGACTTTTTATGATCATAATGAGTCACATACCATAATTTGGTAATTATAGTTCTTACAAAAATACTACTGAACCTTACAGGGTTAATAATAACGTCATAATACGAGTGGTTTCTGTTAGGTGAATCACCCTTTAATATTAAATTAATTGGGCTGCATTTTTCTAGTTTTATTTAGCTTTATTAGAGAATATATTATTAAAGTATTTTCCATCGAATAAATCCCGCAGCAACAATACTTGGCTTTTATATTTTAAAGTTTATATTAAATTAAACCAAATTTTGGTTTAAAATATTGATGGGTACTATGAAAGTCGGGTAACTTTTCAGATGAATTTAAGTCAAATGACACGACAAGGGACTGATATTTTAAGTAAGTAAGGAATAATTTTAAAATCATCCTAATAACAGCTTACTTTATCGTCCTAATAATAAACGTTAAATAACATTTATTATTAGGACGATAAAGTACTTGTATTTAGCTGTTAAATTTTATTCATTAAATACGTGTGATAGAATTTTAAATATATGTGCATAACATGAAATATCTTGAAGATTTTCATAGAAAAACCCTGATTTAAAATTATACCACTCAATTCATTACCTAACCCAAAAGATATAGAATGCTCATTATTAAACTTACCCCCAGTAATTTGGCATCTGCATATAATTTTTCATCCATATCTTGCTCTTGTTGTTGTTTTTTATGTTTTCTTTTTTCCCTTGCTTGCTTGACTCGTCTGTAGTCGTCCAAGCAAACTTTTTTCCATACGCAGTAGAACTGAATGCATTGTTTTACCGTTTTGGTTTTTACCTATGAAATATTAGACAAAAATGTTAGAACAGGGTAGCTTTAAAAAGTTTTAAATTTAAATATTTTGAGGTGTTCAGAATCTATTATACTGCCATCATAGCTTAAAATAACGTATTCGTCTTTATCATAGGAGGCCCTGAAAAAACGAAATAAGACAACGTAGTGCATTAATAAATTGGAGTAAAAAAAAAGTTAAGAATATGTCGATATATTTGACATCTATTACATAGCCACACAAAAAAATTAATATCCAGAGACTAGATCAACGCATTTTTATATTTTCGGGGTCGCTGAAACCGAATCTGAACTCAGAATGCTCCATCAGATCGCATTTTTTTACACTTGAAACAGGGTGCGAAAATTCAGATGTTTTTAGGCGTAGAAAAAAATTGTGACCTGGTGCAGCAATTCTGATCTCAGATTCGATTTCAGCGACTCCGAAAATATAAAAATGAGTCAAGCTTAATTGATGAGTTAGAGTCTAGAGAGCAGAAATTTAACACATTTTTTCAATTTATTTGGTCTTGGGCGCGGCGGTCTACCAAAAACTGGGCCCTATCAGAAAATTTGCCATTTGTCTTTTTTGGTTTTTTGCGTATAACTCGGTATGAATCCTAAAAAAAAAAGGATAAGATAGGAATCGTTTCTTAGGCATTTTAAATAAAGGAATTTAAAAAAATGGTCTAATTGGAAGTACTGGTTAAGGGTGCGGAGCTGGAGGGGTTAATTTCTTCTTAATTGTCAATTTTCTTAATTTTTAACAAATTTTGGACGAAATTGGTCTGAAAATTAAAAGATGACTAAAATCCGTAATTTATATATCGTTAAGATTGCTTGAAAAAGCGTAAATAAAACATTTCAAGGTAATTGGTTAAAATTAGACTCCACCCAACACCATTTAAGGTTTAGAATAATTGCATATTTTTGCTATTTTGCTATTATGTGGCAAATCGCGCGAAATCAGACAGATTTTACCTCAATGTAACCGATTTCGACCACACTTTAAATAGTTTTACATTCTTAAGGTATATATTTTTCAAATCGGACCATAAACAGGGTGTTAAATAGTCAGTCACCATAAGGCATAATCATGCTTCAAATTAAACTAGAATTTTATACCTAAAAAAATTTTTATACAGGGTGGTCCAGAAAAAAATTAGTTGTAAAATAAAGTAAGATTCTGTATTTTTTTATTAAATTAAAAAGAACATATTAAATATAATTTATATAAAGATTTTCTGATTTATATTATTTAAAATTGTAAAGTTAATAAATAAATAAATAAATAAATAAATTAATTTATTTCCAGAAAATATCAAATTTCAAACACCTAAGCATCCAAAACAGACATTTAAGGAAATGTTGTCAGATAAAAAATATAAAATATTGCAAATATTCGTAGATAAAATATTGCAGATATACATAGGTAGATATTGCAAATATACATAGAATAAACATATACATACGTACATAATAACATACATATGTATATACTTAATTACATTGACAGAATAAACGCATATGGCTTTCAATTAAAAATAAACTGGTGGTTTTTTTCTTCATATGGTTCAATCTTGCAAAATTTAATCAAATAACCTTCTCTTAAAAACCGACAGCTGGCTTTTTTGAGAATTTTGATATTCATTAAAATATTTCATTGATGAGATAAGATCCTTTCTCGAAGGCAATAAGCCTATGCTTTGGTAAAATATAATCTATCTCTTTCTTTCTGTTTCTGAAGTTGGAATCGAGTTTGCAAATAGATGTCTGTTTTTAAGAGAAAATATGATTACCTCGTAGATGTACAGGCCTACAACCGTAAGTATCCGTTTTCTTTAAAAAATCATCTACAACTCTCTTTATATGGTAAGTTAAAAAAGGCCCTAATAGCTTTTTTTTTTGACATATTAGAATTGACTCAATATCTTTGGATTTGCCCCAAAAAATTATACCACATCTCAACAAACTTTGAAAGTTTGAAAAATATACAATTTTTAAAGTATGAATATCTAAATACTTCCCCAACGCACGCAGAGAATATGTTACCCTGTTTAATCTCCCCCGTAAATGGTCCACATATGACACCCAGTTTAGGTCCAGTTTAAGTCCAACTGAATTCCTAAAAATTTAACATTTTTTTCTAATGAAGTTTTAATATTTTCAATTTTGATTTCTCTATTTGTCTGATTTTGCAGTTTGAACATAATAAAACTAGTTTTTCCTTCGTTTAGTATAAGATGGTTTTGGTCAAGCCAATCTTTAATGTTTTAAATAAGTAACTCCGTCTCAGATATTAAATTTTCAACTGAATTTGATTTTACTAAAAAATTGAAATCGTCCGCAAAGCTGTACTGGTCCAAAACTGTTTTTTCATTTCTGAGTGTCACATGTAGATCATTTATAAAAATGATAAAGAGCAATATGCTACCCTGGGGTATTCCGACGTCAATAGATTTTATCGACGATATGTATTTAATAAAATCTTCTAAAATCTGAACTTGTTGCGTTCTATCTGCGAGATAGGATTTGAGCCACAGCAATGATACTATATCTTTCCAGTTTGTCAAATAGTATTTTGTACTTTAGACAATCAAATGCTTTTGGAATAATAAAGCTTTATCTGTCACAAAAATAGTTTTGAGATACAGCGATTTAAAGATTTAAATTTCTTTGTTTTAATCATTTTATACTTAAAGCCAAATAACTTTTATGAAAGCGACCAACCAGGTGCCTGCGTTATTCTTAATTAACAAGTTTTTAACTTATACCATCCATAATATTAATTTTTATTATTTATAAATGTGAGGTTTTGTAACTAAGTGCATCTTAAATCAGAATAATAAAGCTGTAACTGAATATGTTTGTTTTAAGCCAAATATCTTTTACGGCTATCGACTATTACATAAAGACTATGTTTATTTCAATAACTAGGCCCTTCTGACTTAAAAATGTTATGCTGCCAATATTGTTTATTTTAGTTACCTTAAAATTCGTTGCGTAATTTTGATTAGAATAATAAAGTGGTAACTGGCGAATATTGAAAAAAGTCCAAACGAAAATTAATGTTTTTAGACTAATTTGACCCTCCTTAATTTAAAATTAATAATCATTCTTGATAAAATGTAAAGTTACTTTCCCCAAGAAGGGTCTTGCGTAGGTAAAAAAAAATTGAAAATGTTTAATTTTTTAGGTTCCTCGACGTTTTATATGCAAAAAAAATGTTTACCACAAAAAAAAAATCTGTCTGTTGGTCTGTCTGTCTGTCCGTCTCTCTGTCAGAGAAATTATTTTTGGTTAAAATTGGGATGGATAAGAGGGTAAAATGGGTAAAAACAAATATATTTTTTTGCATTTACTTATTTTTTTTTTAAACTATTATTCAAAAAGAAATATATATATTTTTAAAACGAAAAAAAAAAATATTTTTTTATTTTATTTTGTATCATTATTCAAAAAAAAACTAGACCTACAGGGGAAATTAATATTTTGTTGGCAGTAGTATTTTACACTGCGTTTGCAGATACAGTTTTATTATTCTAAACGTTTTATAAACAAGCCAGCAGATACAACTTTATTACATTTGTATCTCGCTTAATATATGTCTG
>CAUEHQ010000127.1:0-22553 GCA_958510825.1 Brachypterus glaber | reverse complement strand
TTTTTGTTTGTAAAAGTATAATGTAATCGGGTGTTATTAACGGTACTTAAGTAGAATTGTAATAAAAGGTGATGTGAGAACTAAAAGTTTTTAAGTGAGTTAAAAAAGCTAATGTCTTAAAAATTTAGTAGTTTTTTTGTATACCTAAATGTACAATCATGGGCAAATATTTTTTAGTGAGATTGTGAGTGCCTAGTAACATTTTTGAAAAAACTATGTTATATCAGAATAATAATTTCATTTAATTTTTTGTGCAAATGACGCGCGATTTCTAAAATCATGAAAAAGTAACGCTTTGTTTTTTGTCATAGTTAAATAATGAGACAATATTAATTAATAGCACAATCATTCTGCCAGAATGTTTCTTTAGTTTTTGAATTAGAAAAAATTTTTCATAAACGAAATTAATCAACTTGGCAACAGCGCTGTTTATTACTTTCTAGCCAGTGGCGTACTCATTTTAGGAGTGTTTTCTTTAAAAAAATCTGCTTCTAAACGACTGGTTTTATTTTTTGTTTGGGAAAATGAAAATCTAACATGGACTTACATGTATATGTTTTTATTTAATGACCCTATATCTGATTAACTCTGTAGAATAACCCTGCCATTGAAATTTTGGTTTCCAACAGTTAAGTGTTTAATTTTACGTCCTGGAAACGTGAAATTTCACCTTCAATTTTTTTCTCGACAAGGGTTAATCCTACAGTATTACGAGAGTGTTTTATTTTGACCTGAGGAATCAAGTTAAAAAAATAAAATTACAAAAAAGTTCTACAGAAAAAAGTTTGGGACAAAAAACTCATAAGGCCCTGGTTACAATAAGTACACGAAAATAACATACGAAGATGGGCCTAATTAGGATTAGTTCACATGCAAAATCTCGTTGGAAGCAATCGAGTACGGAAAAGCTTCTTTACGCATGCGTTACGAACAATTTTTTCTACGAGCGGAGTTAAAAATAAAGTATGATTTATACTTTATTAAATAATTTTTATTTTTATAATTTTTTAATTAGAAAAATAATTAACAGTTAAGCAATTTTTTATAATTTTCCGAATAAATATAATATTTGTAACAGGGTTTATCGTACATTATATAGCATATACAGTGCGGTCCAAAAGTCACCCTCCCCTTTTAACTCTTGAACGAGTTGAGATATCGACTTCAAATTTAGAACTCTTAAATAAGACAACTTAAACTATCTTTTAGCATATATTTAATATTTTCAGCTCTGAAAATGTGGGCAGGGGGGCATGGGGAGACATTTTTTAAATGGAAAGGGGGGTCATGTGATACACCATTTTAAAGCTTATAAAATTCTCTATTTAAACTAATATTTTTAATTTTTTTAAAAATGTTTTTTAAGGTTTTGATTTCTCAATTTTTTGTGCTAACATTCGATTTTTTAAGTTTTTTTTTTTATAAATTTTTATTTATGTCAACTAAAATTAGTTTAAAAGTATAATTAACATTTTTTTATGATGAAGTTAGGCATTTTTAAATACTTATTTGTTTTTTTTTTAGAGGAATTTTGACATTAATACCCATTTTCAACCCCATTTTAAACCCATTTTTTTTTTAATTTAAAAATATGGAGTTAAATGGAGAATTTTATAAGCTTTAAAATTATGTATTACACGACCCCCCTTTCCATTTAAAAAAATGTGCCCAAATGCCCCCCTGCCCACATTTTAAGAGCTGAAAGTATTAAATATATGCTAAAAGATAGTTTAAGTTGTCTTATTTAAAAGTTCCAAATTTGAAGTCGATATCTCAACTGGTTCAAAAGTTAAGAGGGGGGGTGGTGTCTTTTGGACCGCTTTGTATATAAATTTCAAAAAACTAAAATGCTTGGAGTGACATTTTTTTCTTTTTTACCTAAAAGAAAAACGTGTGAAATTACACAACAGTCAGAGAAGAGTTTAATAATAATACCTTTATTCCAGCAAAAATGCCATATATATGCTCTGCAAGGCCAAAACAAGCAAAAATCCTCACAAAATACGTGATATTAATTGGGCCCTGTTATGAGGTTCACAAACTCATAACAATGATAATTTTTCGATGTTTTTTATATATTTCATTTGTTAAGGATTTATGTCTGTACATAAATAAATATTATTTTATAAGAAATGTTAACATAAAAACATGGTAATTAAAATTTTCAGTTGTTTTTTTTCTTTATTTTTAATTTTTCTGTATAGAAGCTGTTAGAGTTAATCGTTTTTCTTTAAAGTATCGATATAAGTATCGATATATCAAGTTTTAAAAGTCTCCCTATTGAAAATGACGGGTCTGCGCGGGTATAAATGTTGCATAGTCCGGACTTGAGCGGGTGAATTTCATCCGCTCAAGTCCGGTTTATGCACCATTTATACCCGCCCGGACCCGTCATTTTCAGCAGGGCTTAATTATTTATTTTATATCAAAATAATTTTAACGTCACGCACCCGGGGGGTAGGGGTAAGTAATTTTTTTAACAAAAAATATACAGGTGTATTAAAACTCATGTTAACTTTATTGTAATAATTTTGCAAATTTGTGCTTTACTTTGAAATAATCCTACTTTCAATTTTAGGTCCTAAAAAATCCATAATATAACACTTTACATCTTAAAAATTATTTTTGACAAATTATCAGATGAAAAATTTCAATTTGACATTGTCATTAAACTTTTAAAATGCATATATTTAGCTACTTACGTTTCCATAGAAACCAATTGGGCGATTTACCCACTTCAATAGGTATACCTATTATAATTGTAACAGCTTCTGGGATTGGTGGAAACAAAACGTTCTAATCTAAAAATTTTAAACTTACACTTCCAATCAAATTTTGCTCATTTTTTTTATTGCTATATAAGTGCATATGTAATTTTTTAACGTGAATTCTTATACACCCTGTATATTTTTTGTAAAAAAATTACTTACCCTACCCTCCGGGAGCGTGACGTTAAAATTATTTTGGTATAAAATGTTTCCTTGATCAAGGAAACATTTTAATTAAACGTTCCTTGATCAAGGAAACGTTTAATTAAACGTTGAAGGCTTTTGAAACTTGATACTTTAAAGAAAAACGATTTACTCTTATAGCTTCTATACAAAAAAAATTAAAAATAAAGAATGTTAAGATTTCTAATAAAATAATATTTATTTATGTACAGACATAAATCCTTAACAAATGAAATGTATAAAAAAACATCGTAAAGGATCATTGTTATGAGTTTGTGACCCTCATAATTGGTCCCTGTTATGCAAAAAGCAACTAACCCACAATATTTTATATATTGTGGGTTGGATGTAGAAATGTAGTATGGACATTTCTAGATCAGTATGTCATTATCTCGTTTTTTAAAATTTGTGGGTTGGTTGCCTTTTGCATAATAGGGCCCAATTAATCCTATTTTATACAAACAAAAACATTAGAAACAAACAGAAGCTGTTTTTCTTTAAAATATCAAGCTTGAAACTAGTTTTAAAAGCCTGCAACGTTTAAGGAAATTTAATTATTTATTTTATACTAAAATAATTTTAACGTCACTCTCCCCGCCTACTTTGATTATAACTTCAAGAAATTGGAAAAAAGCAAGAATTTTCGAATTTTTGACATTCTATTGAAAATTTAAAAAAAATAACAAAAATGTGCATTTCAGCAATTTAGTTGATTGAAAGTAGACATAGTCAAAAATATATATTAAATTTTTTTAAAATATTAAGGGTGGGTTTTTTTGAGATATTTAAGTTTAAAGTTTTTAGCTAATATCTTAAGAACCAAAACACTATCGATATAAAAAAAATAGTTTTGTCAAGAAATTGACGTTGTTTCTAATTTTTCGTGATACGCCGTAGTAATAAAAGAGATGGATAATATTAAGTTTGTCCGTGATACTTTTATTCGCATCTTAAAAAGACAGGACTATATAAAGTACGCTACGCCCCAATTTGTATATTTAAGCTACTTGGTTTTTATGAAATAATTATGCGTGTGGAAAAGATCTTTTAAAATACTTGTAATAAATATTATAACTAACTAAATCACATGTTATAAAATAATTATAAATAAAAATAACAATTAAAAAATAACGAAAATTTCCTTAAACTTTTTTAAACTAAATAGTTTAGTTTTTATCTTTAACTTTTTCATTGATTTATATGCAAAATCACATGAATCGGAATAATCCCTCATACCAAACAGTTTTTACCGAAATAAATGGCATTGGAAAGATCTTCCAATGTTTTAACTAATTTGTCCATGGAAGCATATCTTCTATCTTGAAAAGTACTATATTTTACCAGTACTTTATTGGTTTGGTCAATTCTACCAAAAATCTGGTTATCCAATATACAACTAACCAACAATTCTTCAACCTCGTCTTCGCTTATTTTCAATTCTTGACTTATGAACGATAACTTAACCTTTCTGTAAGGATGTATAAGGATTAACAATACTTTAGTTCTCACGTTTTTAAGCAATAACGCAATATGTTCATGAATAAACTTATCTGCCATAAGAGACTGCTTATTTTCTTGAAAAATTCGCTCAAAATCCTCCATGTTGTTAGTTTGAAACGCTAAAATAAGGTTCATCATAGCCTTAATCTCTGAATCGTTTTTGTAGGGTTTGGCTTCTTGAGAATCAAAGGGGTTGATTGCTGACTTGTTGAGCATACTTGTAAGAATCAAGTATTTTAAGCAAGTTAACCGTCTTGGTGATCCAGATTCGTCGTAGTTTTTAAATGCTTCAAAGAAATCTGTGTAAGCTTTCTCATAGTCTCCAGATCTTGAAAAAAAAAATATATATAAATATTTTTTCCAAAATTGATTTTAGGCATAACCATTTTTATTTTTAGGGTTCCGTACTTTAAAAACTAAAAACGAAACCTTTATAGGATCGCTTGGTTGTCCGTCCGCCCGTCGCGACGGGCGCGCCCGCCAGAATAAGGCATACATTAAAATGTTCCTCGGGATGTTTACTATCACCTGTAAAGAGCTCGGTTAGCTAAGATTAGCTAAAGGAACGAAATTTTGGTATTATTTTAAGACAAGCAGAAAAATTTCGTACCTACTGTCACAATAAAATACAGTGTGATCAATTATAATAATTATTGATAAACATTTTAGCGCAAAGTATTTGAAGCTAATTAAAGTACAAAATAAGGAAGGTCAATGCCTTTGTAAGTAGAGAAGTAATATATTACTAGAGAGAAAAGTATTTTTTTTAGGTTTTTACTGCATCTAACTGTAATTTTACAAAAAAATCTCTAAATATTGAATATAAGCAGAACTATGCATAGTGTTTACTTCCGGTAGAACCGGAAGCGCTGAAGGTTTTTTATTAAGTGAAAAAATTGGGCTATGCAATACGTTTAAAACTAAGAAAGATATTTACTTTATTTTCGAATAATATGAAATATTGTAAATGGTTTTAGCTTTTTATTGCACCTAACTGAAATTAAAAAAACTCCAAGTATTAAATATAAGCAAAACTATGCAGTTATGGTAAAATTAAAAAAAAAATCTTGAAAACTGAAGAAATATCTACTTCCGGTAGAACCGGAAGTGCTGAACGTTTTATATTAAGTGAAAAAAAAAAGCATTGGGGTATGCTAAACAAGTGAACAAAAAGTTATTGCAATACGTTTAAAACTAAGGAAGATATTGATTTTTGGCCGCTAGGTCCTACTATGCGAAAATTTTTACGAATGGCCCCCTTAAGTTCTATAAAAACGTAAGAAAACACTAGTCCAAACGATTTTTTTTTTAATTTATAAAGTTTTATTAATGAACATTTCAGAAATATGCAAGAAAGCTCTAGCGCCGCAGCCGAAATTTTTTACGAATTTAAAGGTCCACTTGAACACGCAATATATACCTTAAAAAAGCTCGATTTGGCGCCCCTTACTGCTTTTTCTGGGTAGGAGGCTTCAACCTCCCTTTTTTTATATCATGAAAATGCGTATTTAGAAAAAAAATTGCTACAAATTCTACAATTATTTTATCCTGGGGGATAATTACCCCATTACCCCTACCGTAGATCCGCCACTGTTACTTATAATATAACTAATCAATTATTAATTTAATTATAATTTTTGGGCATGACAAAGTAGCTAAAGATTTATAAGAAGGCAGATATTTATTGTTTTAATCATTCTTAATTTTTAATACCCAATGGCCTAATTCTAAAACGCCAGGGGGGGGGGGGTCGCGGAAAATGCCAGGGGGACGGTTGCCCCCCACTGTACGACGAAAAGACTCCCTTGCCATGAAGTATGATTTTTCTGCAGTAAATTGTTACTAAAGAATAGCCTTTAAAGTATATATACAATATATTGTTTCTTCTTCGACCATTAGAGCTCGAGTTTCATGAACTTAAAAGGAAGAGAGACAAGAAACGTTCTCATTTTTTCATCCGTCTCGGAAGGGTACCCCTTTTATATTTTTGACTGAGGACATCTGTATTAAGAATCAACTATTTTTTTAGCAGATTTGCATTTAGCAGCGAAATTGTTTAAGAAAGTTTGTATTAGATTACTTACCTTAAGTGCATTTTCCCTCCACATTCACGAATAATGCTCATAATCATCGGATGAGGAATTGCAGATCTCACTTGTAAAGATTTTTCATACAAATCTTTTAATCGGTTATTATTTTTCTGCGCAGTGTACATTTGGATTTCCAACGCGTAAATTTCCAATAATTGAGTTCCGTTATGGGGATCGTTTTCGTTTGAGTTGCAACACTGTTTTAGTTCCTTTATAACGGAGGAAAGTTTACCATATTCTATGCGTTCCAAATAAACTTTCCCTGAAAAATATTGGTACATTAAAGGTAAAACATTTGGACATCCCACATTTTGGGACAATGGCATGTCTTCTCACAGAAAAGATTGCGATTTTTAGGTTCAACATTGGTGCAACCTAGCGATTTAGTCGATCTTTCATTGGGGCAGATCAGCGCCTTTTTAGATGCCTGCAGGCATCATCATGGAGGCATGCCCCCATTGAATATCATCCTAGTCAAATGATGTGTCATCCTAGATGACTGCGGTATGCACAATGGATCTTAGGTCTGAGTGCTGTGGCTATTACTTTGTAATTACCACACCACTACTGATAATGATGAGTCCCCAGTTCTGAAAAATGAAACCGCTATAAAAACTAAAATTTAATAAAAAACATGACAGATTTCAATAAAAAAAATAATTTCGAGAAAAGTTAAATTGTAAATTTTGTGATCACATTCTTGAAAGTTGTCCTGCTGATAAAAAATATGTGCTCACTGCCTAGAAAAAGACAACACTACCCCAGTTTGTAAGAACTTTCACAAGAAACAAAGCCAATCAATGTTCTGATGATGAAAGTTTAGATGTTAATATTTTTCTTAACGTATTAACAGTTATTTGACTGTGGCCCAACACCCCCATTTGTGTGCCATGCTCTTTATGGGCCAGATTATTTCTAAAAATTGCATAAAAGCAAATAAAAATTATATTAATGCCATCACAGAACACCCACCACTAATAAAACAGAGTTAATATTAGGTGTGGCTATATTTTAGGTAAATTTATTACAAATATGTCCAGAATGACAGCTCACTTTTGAGAGATCTCACAAAAAACAGTAATAACTGAAATTGGACAAAAAAACATAAATATTTCGAGGGATATTCTTTCTCGAGTTCTTTCTATTATAAAATAGTATATTATGATATTATTATTATTATATTATGACGAGAAATAATGTTTCTCGAGGCATGAGCCGAGATTCACAACCGCGTAAGACCGAGATATATTTCTCGTCCGTGTCTCATACGCTATTTTTTATTCGCTTGTAAACATATTTTTAACAAAAAAGTGTAAAAATAATAAGTAAAATTAGTTTTAATTTGGTTCTGTCAAAAGACTAACACAACCGCCATGCAATTTTCCATAAGGGACCGAAAAAGTACTTTGGAGGGCTGCAGCCCGCCAAATAAAACTGTCACTTTTAGCTTAACATTACTAATCGAAAAATGTCACTTTCGAACACAAGCGAATAAAAAATATATTAGATAATACATTTTTGTCATTCTTTAATTCTAAGCTTCTAGTTGAAATTAAGACATGTTGTGTATTAATAAAAGTGTTGCCAAAACTTGTCTGGTGGGGAGGTAAAATTTAAACTATTTAAAATACATAACAAGACAGATGCATCCAGAGATGGCTTGGGTGCTTGCCTTAGTCAAAATGGACATCCTATAGCATACGCTTCTCGAAATTTAAGTTCAGCAGAAAAAAGTATGCGCAAATTGAAAAAGAAACTCTTGTTATAGTTTTTGCTACTTAAAAATTTCATTATTTTATTTATGGAGTAAATAATGTAAATAATATTAATAATAATTTATTTATTCCAACATAATAGCCACAATATGATATAATAAAATGATTAAAAATAATATCAAATAAAATAAAATGATTAGGTAACTTGTAAGAAACAAAGGCGTCGCCAAGTGGCGATTTGTGCAGATAGCCAAAAGCAGTCCGAGGATACAAATCCTTTATGAGGCACTAGTATAAGGACATGTCCACAGGCTCGCATAACAACATAGTACATAACAATGCGATGCCGTGATTGGCTTGATCCCTGATAACACACTTCATCCTAAGAAGGTTTTTTAATCGTTCCCTTGAAAAGGTTCTTAGCATAATGCTGTAAACATGCTAAGCATGTTCTTAAAAGGTGCACTGCTGTAGTAGCATAAGTGCTTCTACTCTAAACATTCTTAGCATGATTAGAGGATTTTGCTAAGAATATTCCTAATACATATTCTTAAAATATTCTAATGGGAATATTTTTAGAATAATGCTATAGTGCAGATGCTAAGCATGATTAGAGTATTTTGCTAAGAATATTCCCAAATACATATTCTTAAAATATTCTAATGGGAATGTTTTTAGAATAGTAATATGGCGTCTATATTATTTTAATTTTATTAGGTTAGAATTACAAATATTCTTAAAATTGTTGTAAATAACATAAGTTTTACCCTTAAGTAGTAGAAATGTATGTATTTTTAGACTAAAAGTGATTATTATATAGTTTCATCCAAAAAATTTAAATTATTATTTTTTAAAATGATAATTATTTGCTATATTTTTTTCTAAACATTAATTTTTTGTGTGGCGCATGATTTTTATGTCTGGTAGAAAGTTTGCTTTCACAGTAAAACTGCATACCGCATATGAATCTTACCTAATGGATGCTATATCTAAAGATTTTTATATACTTATAATATACGCCTGTTCCAGAACTCGCGTACCGAAATTTAAGAGGTGATTCTACATCCAAAATTATGAAAAAAAGTTTCTATAAAGGTTGGTCCGGAAATGAGCCCTAAGGGAGCTACGGCCCTTCGAAGATGACGTATTGAATGGGGAACAAAAAAAAGCACCAATAAAATTTTAATGCTGCAGGGTGATTCTTCATTTAAAACTGAGCAAAAAAGTATTATACACCAAAACACCTAAATTTAATATTAAAGGAGTAATAGCCTTTTAAAAAGTAACGTTTTTGGTGGCACAAAATGTTACTTCCTCTTAATTGCATTTTTTTTGATAACGGTTGCTCCTACAGTGTTACACTATATGATATTTTATATGTATTTTTACTCTAGAAATCTATATTTTTTACAACAAATCCAAAAAACATACACATAGAAAAGTTTGGGGCAAAAATGTTTTAAGCCTCATATATTTTGTCCGTCTGGGCACGCCTCTGGATAAATTAAAAAAATAAATTAACATAAACTTATTGCCCTTATTAATACTAGTATACATGCAAAAGCTCGCCGCTCTAGCTTAAACGGTACCCGAGTTATTAATTAAAAACCTTATTTTTATTACAATTTTAAAGGGCCCTAGATCCCTTAGGGCTCATTTCCGGACCAACCTTTATAGGAACTTTTTTTATATTTTTGGATCTAGAATCACCTCTTAAATTTTGGCATGCCAGTTATGGATCACCCTGTATATAATAACCCAGGTAGCAAAATAACATGACATTCACGTGAAAGTCACGTTAATATGTGACATGTGATGTTAAGATTGTAGTCTCATTTAACAAGAATGTAGCATGGTG
Organism: Brachypterus glaber; assembly: GCA_958510825.1. Classification (NCBI taxonomy): domain Eukaryota; kingdom Metazoa; phylum Arthropoda; class Insecta; order Coleoptera; family Kateretidae; genus Brachypterus; species Brachypterus glaber. Next base: position 12,439 of record CAUEHQ010000127.1, on the reverse strand, counting down.
GGGATGTCCTAAGTCCGCCCCTAATAACATCACACAATGACATCCCGAAAATAACGTGTTTGTGACATCATAAATCCACATTCCTGTTATATCTAATATCTTATGGATGCCGTTACTGGTACTTTAATATTTAAATAATATTTTAGGACATTAGCTTTTTCTAAATTAAAACCATTAAAAACGCTATAACCCTATAAAAAAATCGGATTTAAAATCAATCAGTAATTGAAACAATCACAGATTGAAACAGATAGATTCTAAATACGAAATTGCAGATTAAGCGGAGAATATAATCCGTGTCCGTGGTCTTGAGAAGCCCGGCAGAGCCCCCTATCCATTGGAAATCGTATAATGTGTATACAATTTCCTTATAATAATTTACTCTATCAACATCATCTTATATCGATTTTTTTGCTTCGAACGTCGGTGAGAAGCAAAATAACATGACATTCACGTGAAAGCCACGTTATTATGTGACATGCTATATATTCACAGCGTTGCTAAATATTTGTTATTAAATAACATGGTTGTCACGTCACACGTGTAACGTTGCAAATGTGATGTTAAATACATGTTATTTTTCAATATTATTTGATGTTATGATTTAGTTTAAAAATACACCCAAAAGTGATGTTAATTTCTTGTAATATAACATCCCTTGCTACCTGGGAAGTATTAGGTTTATCTCAAAGACGCGTCTAGACGTAAAAATTTTCGCCATGTCCAAATTTATGATATCACTCCATAAAAAGGATCGAGTATTATAAAATATAATTGAAAGAAAGAGAAAAAACTACATTAATGTAGAATTCTGAAACGCCTACCTACTTTATTTGCGCATGCACAATATTCAATATTATTACTTAAATGCATCAAATAAGAATATTTTAAGAAGCATGCTAAGAATATTCTTAAAAGTACATGTACCTACTTCTAAGAACATTCTTACCATGCTTCTTAAAACTTTCTTATTTGATGCAGAGCCTTATAAGAAGCTTCTTAGGAACTCCCAGCATGATTAAAACGGTATCCTTTGCATTTTTTTAATCGTTCTTAGAATATCCTGAGCAAAATAGACATGCTTCTAAGAAGCATGCTGTCCTTTCGGTTATTTATTTTAAGAATATTCTTAGAAGGTTTTTGTGCTATCAGGGATGTGCCGCCATGTATCTTGTAAGCCAATCACGGCTTCGCATTCTTATGTTTTATGTTCTTATGCAAGCTTCTGGATAGGCCTTAACGCGGTAGTCTATGGATAATGCGATATGTATAATCCATATATAAACCTTTTTGGACTTTTTGTAAATAATACTATACCACTCCGCTAAAATTTATATAATTCATTATTTATTAAACAAATTTAGAAAAAGAATTCCCAGTAAAAAAATATAGTATGCAATATACCAACTTCGAGAAATTATTTTACAATAACGTTTTGATTCAACAATTTTAAATGATACATACCCAGTTTTGTGTTAGTTTTGAACCATAGCCGATCATTTTTGGACTTTTTTAGCACTTCCAAAGTAGTTTCATAAAACTGTTGAAGCATTTCAATATCTTTCGATGTCGACGTATAGTCCAATATGGAATTTATAGATTTTTCACCATGATTTTTTGTTACTGCATTGTTGATGTATCCCAGCAGTTCCTTATACTTCAACATAGTTTCTTCGTATTTTTTCATGTCGAAATGTATTTTTACAATCTGTTTTAATGCCTTAAATCCCCATTCTCCCTTTGAATCGCCTTGCAAATCTAACACTTTTTGGAAAGCCATTATCGAGGATTTAGGATTTTCTTCTTTTATTGTTTTTGCAAGATAATATTGATTTTCCAAGTCAACGTCTGGTTCTGAGTTACTGTCTTCTGAATATTCCAGTCCATAATCGTCGTCTTCGAACATTTTTAAAGATTTAAGATTTTTTAAGTTAATCTTTATATAATGTTTATCGTTTACTTTCACAACAAAATTATAGTTAAAGTCATCTGTCAAAAATAAGCCACTTTCTTTATGGCACAACCTATTTGATTAAAATGCCTACGCTGACGCCGCTAGATAGAGTGACTCTATTATTCACATGTTGATAACGCCATGGCGACTTATTATTGTCCCGTTTACATAACATATATTATAAAAAAGTTGATAAAAAACTTATACTGGGTGTTTCACGGTAGAAAAATCACGCGATTTGTGGCGTTATGAACAAAGATATCAAAATGAAATTTTTACCGGTTAATATAGACCTAATTATCTTTAATTCACTCCAAACCTAAATACATACTCTACTTTTTTGTTTTAGCATTTTCAATTAAAATTATTAAAAGATACACTGCCCAGAGCTTTCCCATTTTACACATCCGTGAGTAAAATGGTTTTTTTTATTATTATTTACTTTTAGCAACCTTAAAAATATACCAGTTTTCACGAAAACTACCCCCCGCCTCTTAGGGGGTGGAGTTAGAACTTTTTTATTAGCAGATTTTCTTTCAGCAACCTTAAAAACCCCATTACACCAATTTTCACAAAAACCACCTCCCACCCCTCAGGGGGCGAAATTAGAAAAATTTTATTAAAATATTCAGTTTAAGCGACCTCAAAAACCCCAATATACAAAATTTTTAAGAGAACTATCCACTGTCCCTCAGGGGGTATCAGCAACCTGAAAAACCCCAATATACTCATACCTCTTTGGGAGTGGAGTTATAACCTATAGGTTATAGGTTATTTTTTTATTATCAGATTTACTTTCAGCAACCTCAAAAACCCCAATATACCAGTTTTCACGAAAACTACCCCCACCCCTCAGGGGGTGAAAGAAAAAATATATTATCAGATTCATATTCGTCAACCCCAAAAACCCCGTATATACCAATTTTGACGAAAATATTGAAAATATTTAAAAATATTTACCCTCTTATCCCATCGGGGGTGAAGTTAGAAAAAATTTATTACCAGATTTAATTTCAGCAACCTCAAAAACCCCTATATAGCAATTTTCAAATTTTCCTAAAAAAAATGTATTTTTCCCCAAAAAAAATCTCGAGTTAGAACTTTTGGTAACATACCCGTATGTCAAATTTCAAGTCTTTAGCTTAAAGCTTTCTTAAGCTATCGTGCCCTCAAGATTTCCCGGACAGACCGATCCACCGACAATTTTTTTTTGCTTGAAATTGATTTATATCGACATAAAAATTCATAAAACGCAGAAGTACGCAAAAAAATAAATTTTTGCACGAATACAAGGCTTTCCGAAATTTTGAAAATTTTAAAAATGGGAAAGCAAAATAACATATTTTTTGTATCATATAACAGTTATTTTATCAAAATCATTTGTCAAGTAAATTTTTAACAAAAAATAAATAAATAAAAAATGGTATTTGTATTTTGGAATGACCCCGTTAACTCAAAAAAGTACGATGCTATGAAATTAATATCAAAAGTAGGTTTGTATGTCGTTCATGATGCTACTAAATGTTGATACAATTAAAAAGCAAGATTTTCATAAAAATTTATAAAGAATTTATAATAAAAGTTATTTGGTTTCCAATTTTTAAAACAATTTTTAAATTATAAGAAAATATGACAAGAAGTTTGAGACACAATAATGCGTTTATCTTTTTTTTTGCGTACATTAATTATAACAAGCATTAATGTTGTATGTTGTATAAATATTAAATACATTATAAATATTACTTCTTATGTATTCATACATTACTTTTTTATATACCACTTACATTTAGTTAATTATTCATATTATTTTATTATTGTAATTCAAAAAATAATTTTTCTATATGTATTACCTCGTTGGTACTTTTTTGGGGGATTCCTGTTTGTACCTCTATGTCCTATAAATAAATACTACTTTTTCTTAAACAGGAGAATTCTTTTTTGCAAGAATTACAAAATAAAATTGTCATCAAATTCTATTTCGGGAAAACTTTCTATCCATGTTTGGACAACATTTTGGAGATGGATCTTTGTGTTCCGCGAAAACGGCTGGTATTGGCTTTTTTTTTTCAATTTTAGTATTGTGTAATATACTCTTAATTTGACTTGTATTTTCTACAAGAGAAAATAAAAAAAAGTGTGTGACACAATTTATTTCGACCACTTCACCTACAGCAGTTGTATAAAACAAGTATAGTTAAAAATCACAGAAATAGGCTGTTTTCTTTTTCAATATATTCGCATACAATTACACGATGTGATAATAAAACTAAGGCAACTGTATAAGGAATTTATTAAATATTGACGAAAAATTATAAAAACAGTGACAAAAAATCGAGGGGTGTCTTACCGCCAAAATTTTGTACATGTATTGTATTGTCAAAAATGCCAAATATTGTCAGTAATGTCAAGTAATGTCGAGTAATGTCAAGTAATGTCAGGTAATGTCAGGTAATGTCAGGTAATGTCACGTAATGTCAAGTAATGTCACGTAATGTCAGGTAATGTCGAAGTAATGTCAGCCAAAGCGTACATGTATTGTCTAAGGTGAAACACCCCTCGCAAAAAATGTGAAGAATTAGTGTGAAAAAACATCTGTTGTAAATCGCGAGCCGATAAGTATAAAAAATTACGTACTCTCACAGCGATTAAATTTTGCTACAACAATCCAAAATAATTAAAATTAAAGTTACGAAACTTGTATTGTACCTATGAGTCTTTTAAAATTTAATTTTAATTTAATTTAAAATTTTTGTTAAGCATAAATATAATTACTTAATATTTAAACAATTCCTTATTCCAGTACTGGTATATACGACTAATGACTTATTTATTCCGAAATCTGATTATAATTATTACATATAGGTAAACGATTTTTGCATTACACCGTCCATATAACATAAAAAGTTGCCGAGTCCGTAGTCTAAAGAAGCCCGGCAGAGCATCCTATCTATTGAAAATCGTATAAGGTGTATACAATTTCCTTTTAATAATATACTTTATATAATATATATCGATACCCCCAAGCAACAAAGCCGTAACTCACATATTGTCATTTTTCACGACACACACAATATATTTTTTTCTTATTTAAGGGTGGGGAAATGATTGAAGTGGAAAAGGAAGCCATGTGATACATCATTTGAAAGCTTATAACATTCTCTATTTAACTCTATAAGTATTTATTGTTTATTTATTGTTTGTTTCTGATAATATTCAAAATTAGAATTTCTTACTTTAGTGTTTTTAGGTAAACTTTTGGTTAAAATGGCCTGTGGAGAAATCTGAGTAGTACCACCATGTGTGTCTTTTTTCAAGGCGTTTACCTATGAGTATAACTCAAAATAGGTCTAACTTGAGTTACATCCTTGTTGCATGGGAGTGTCGATATACTTTATATCGATTTTTTTGCTTCAAACGTCGACTATGTAGCCAAACAGAAACAAAGTGTGTAAAAATATTTTTTTGGTGAATTAAATCTTAAATGGTTTACTATACTGCCCTTCTACGCTAGAAAGCAGTAACTCCATTTGTCGCATAGCAGCGTATTTAAAATATTCTATCAGAGTTGACGTCGAAACGTCGCTAGGCGACAAATGGAGTTACTTCTTTCTAGCGTAGTATGACAGTATACATATATAACTATTTTTGGATCAAAATTGGGTTTCCACGTTGAAGGATTCTGGGCAAAAAGGGTAACATTTAAAATTAAATATAATTAACCCACAATTCGTACGCCCATGAATAAATGTATTGTTCTTGGACAATACCTTTCAATATATTAGATTACGAGCAAAAATTCATATCAATAGCTTAGACGGTGTCTGAGATAATTAATAAAAATCAAATATTAGGGTATCCTCTTTAAAGGACTGTGTTTTCGCCCAGATTAAATAAAAAATCTACTTTTTGTAGTTTTTGTTTTCTTTTTCAGTACTTTGTTAATAGATATAACCGTCAATAAACCACAAGAACCTTTTTACAAACCAAAACTAGCTTTTATTAGTATGAAATGGAAAATCCTAAGATTGACCGTTATGACGTGGTAGAAGAAGAAATTATATATATAATACATTTTTTCGTACTTTTACCACATCTAATTGGTAAATCCTAGGTTTAACACGTTAATCCTAGGATTAACCAAACGTCGAGCTTTTACTGTAACATAACACTGCGCAACACTCAAAAATTTACCAACACCATTTTAGTGCGTTTGGCTATATTTGATGCGCTGATTTCGGAACCTTTTTCTGTTTTTCTCTCAGCTCTTTTTTTTTTATTATAGCGCACAGTAGTTTTTTTGCTTATATTTCTTTTTGCTGTAAATTGGTTCTCAATTAATAGGACTCTAACCCAAAAAAGCGGATTTCAAATATCTTTATTCGTTTGTTTTTTATAGGCTTCTACATATATTTATTATTTATTTATTTATGAAACAAGATGTTTGGATAAAACTTGAACTAATTTATTAAAAATAATACCAACTTTATTTTGGAAGCCACCCACTAAACACAAAACTTCTACAACCCAGCCAACACAGTCACGTCAAATTCACTTGAATTTTACGTCGGGACGAGACCAAATTGACGTAATTATGGACGTCAAATACACGTGATATATCACGTGAAAAAGTCCAAACCAAATTGACGTAATTATGGACGTCAAATACACGTGATATATCACGTGAAAATGTCTCGTCGAGTGACGTGATTTATAACGTCACGACGTCATTTAGAAACGTCACCTGACGTGACTTAAAAATGTCGCTGAACGTAATTTAGAGACGTCACTGGACGTAATTTAGATTGAGGAGGTTCCAAGCAAAACCCCACAAGTCACAAAATTCATAAAGTCGAGTTTGCTTGATTATTCAAGATTTTATGAATTTTGTGACCTGTGGGGTTTTGCTTGGAACCTTCTCAGTTGCCATTTATGAACGTCAGTTCGACGTAATTCACTGTAAGGAAAATAATACAAAAATTGTAATAAAATTCAGATTTTATTTTAATACTTATAAGTATACATAAAATTGCATGTTTGATGTTACTAGTTTACCGGCCCCAATGTCGTATTTTAATACTAAATGTTATTTGTAAATACATATTTATATTGCCATTAAAAACTATAAGGGCATATCCACAGGCTCGCACAACAACATAGTACATAACAATGCGATGCGCCGCCATGTATCTTGTATTACGGCATCGATTTCTTATGTTTTATGTTATTATGCAAACTTATGGATAGGCCTTAAGGTGTGTATTGTATAGGGTCTCACTATTTTGCATAATAACATAATTACATAACAACATAACGAAGATCTTATTTGGTATAAAAACTGTCCGATTGAGTTAAAACTTAATATTTAGACTAAGGCTAAATATCAAGTTTACAATAAGTTGTCATACTAACACAATACAATTAGTTGTCATTCTAACACAACACTGGTAGATTTGGATTTCCACGCAACGTGTGTTTATTAATACTATAACATTTGGTAAATTATATCAGTTCCCAGCTAACCAAAGTCTCCTGGGAAATCCAAAGGAAACGCGTCGCGTCAATAAAATGCTGGTAAATTTCTTGCAACAGTAGGCCAAGAAGTTGGAAGTACAAACCTTGCCCGTGAGTTGCATGCTAATTATAATTAATTAATAGTGATTTATGGTATGAAAAAGGAAACTAGGATTTTGCCTATGAGAAAATTAAATTACATGGGCTGAAGGCGGAGTGGGTTGATTGTAGAGAAGACAATATTAAAATATGATATTCTATGACAGGATTTCATAGAAAATTTCTGGCCATTACTCCCTCCACATATCTGTTCTTGTCCAGTGAAAGGAATTTTCCACGGGTATGGAGAATCCGTACTAATCCGATGATATACTTAAAATTATTTATTTCTTTATTTATTTAATTTACACGGGAAAATCCCATTACAGTAAATTATAGGTAATATATTTCAAAAAGAAATTATCTTTATCTAATAAAAAACTATGATCTAAAAACTAAAGATTAATTAATTAAAACGAAAATATCAAAACTAAAGACTAATTAATTATAACATATTCTTTCTACAACAAAAATGATTTCACAGTAGCTTTTAACATGTTAAGATTACCATGAAATAAATCAATGTTATTATTATTAATAAATTTTAGAGCGACATTTATTGGGATAAATAAGGTATAATTTGTTGTATAAATGGGAATAAAAAACGTTTTATTTAGACCCCGTAGCTTTCTTGTTGAAATTGAAAATTGCAGACTAACTAGTGGTCCAGTCGAAATTCAATTTTTGTGGGAATTAATTTAAACACAAGCAGTTTTCACGTGTTTCGCAAGCTGAGGGTCTATTATTTAATATATTAAAAATCTACATCTATCTTCTGCCGCAGTTTTAATATACAGGATGTTATATGTGTTGGAGCCAAATTAACTGGTTTATGCGACGCCATATCTATAAAACTGTTCAATTTATGTAAAAAGTTATGACATTCGGTATAATAACATGATATAAGAAGTTACTTTTTAGGGTGCGCGGACCCCTCACTTTTTACCCAGGGACGAACATGCAGGCCCTTAAAATACAAAATGCATTTTTGTATATTTTTACTATTTTTGATTTAATGTTTTTTTATTTATTTTAAAAATATATAATTTTTCTACGGTAGATTCAACCGTTTATGAGTTATTATTTTTAAAAATCGCGATTTTAGAAAATTTATTCATTAAAAATAGAAAATTTTAAATGGTAATAAACGGTTGAAGCTAACATAGATAAATTATCTATCAGTAAAAAAAAACTTTATTTACAAACAAATATACAGCGTGTCCCATAAAAATAAAAATGGACATATTTTATTTTAATGATTTGTAGGGCCCCTGAGTAAACTTTTGAATTCACTCCATTACCAAATATGATATTTTATGTATTATATACATAATATAATGTACATTGTCAATGTATATACAGAGCGGTCCAACGAAAGGTTGAAGTGGGGATTTTTGGTGACAATAGAGTAGATGTAAAGAAACGATCGGACATGTCGATTTTAATTTAGAGGGGGACACTTTTTTCCTATTTGCATTATAATCACGCTAATGCTAACGGCTCATTCCACGCCAAATAGGTCCCAAAAAGGGCAATTTTGGACATCGACTTTTTCGATTTTAATCATTTTTGGTATACTTGCTCTACGTAAGCTTAATAAGAACTTATATAATTTTCAGATTTTTTTGGCCATTATTTATGGAGTTACGGCCTTTTGAAATTTGCCAAAAATGCAAAAGTCACTAAAACAGCCTGTTTTTAAACAGCTCTATCTCAGTAACGCTAAAAGATACAGATTTAAAGAAAAATATATTTTAAAGCCATTTTGTTGTGTTTTAATATATTTTAAAGATATGTCAAATTTGGTGATTTTGGTGATGGTCACCAAAGTCGCCAATGTTTGGTGACGATTATCTCAGAATACGCCATCTTTGATTTTTTTAATAAAAAGATATAATAATCTGTAGATCTTTCTTTAACCATATACCAAAATTCAAAATGGGACGACCATGGGATTGCTTTGGGCAAAATATTAAAGATATAAATGTCAGCAAAATTTCATTTCCCAACCACTTTTTAACGAAGAGTTGTTTAATAATACTACCCTGTATTTTTGAAATCTAAATGCTGATATATTTAATAACTATTTTATATTTATCTGCAACATTTTTTACTACGTCTGGTATACATATATACTAGCATTGGACCCGTTATTCGCACGGGAATTTGGTTTTAGGAATTAATCAAACTAACATCAGTTCTTTTAATGTAATAATAAGATACTTAGACAATATGTTTTGGAAAACCTTAAATTGAGTTTATATACATATGTACTAGCTGTGATACCCAATCTTCGCATGGGAAATATAAATTAAATTTTACTTTCCTCTTCTGCGTTAGTAATTTTTTTTTATTTTCTCGTCGTTTAATATACAAAAAACAATAGTTTACCAATAGAAATCACTATGTCGGTCAATCTGTATATCTGTCTGTCCAAGAAAATTTGTGATCACTATAACTTGAGAACGCTTTGAGCTAAACACTTCAAATATTAAATATAGGTTCCTTATTCAAACAATTCGGCTAGGATTTTTTTGAACCCCCTACTCCACCTCAATATTTACCAAAAACAATTCCAGCTGAAAACGTTTGGGCTCATTCCATGGCAAATGAAACACAAAATATTCAATTTTAAACACAGACTTCTTCGATTTGTCTGATTTTTGGCATAAGTACGTATGCTATGCATGCTTAATGAGAATTTGCCTTTTTTAGATTCTTTTGACATTAAACAATGTTTAGTAAACATAGTAGGCTTTACAAAATATGGCTAGTTATAATTAATTGCTTATTGAAACAAATTATAGAATATTATGAATGTCTAAAACATTCTTTAAAATGCAAAAATAATACCTTGCCTAATTTTAATAAAAATCCAAAAAAAAAACGGGTGTCTTGGCTAGTTATATTAAAAAAATTAATCAATTAATTTATAATTCCGTTTGCAAAAAAGTTAATTTTAGTTTAAATTTGATTGAGGTAAAGTTAACATACAACATACATCAAACTGTGGTCATAATATTACCAATAAATAAAAAATTGAGTTGCTACTATATTTTTAAAAATTTACCAAAGACGAATATATGGCGGACCCATTTTGAAATTTGGGTAACTGTTAGAGAAATGTCTTTAGTTTAACATATATTTAAAAAAAAAATCGAATATGGCGTATTTTGAGTAAAATGTCACCAAAAATTGGTTACTTTGGTGACTATCACCAAAATCACCAAACTTAAATTTACTTTATTATCAAAATAACTACCGTTATAGAGATACAGCCGTTTAAAAATTATACGTTTTAGAAAAATTGCTCATTTTTGTCATCTTTAAAAGGCCAAACTCCAAAAATAAATGTCAAAAAAATCTGAAAAAAAATCAGGTCCTTTTTGGACAAACATAGCACACTTGAGCCAAAAATAGGGCAAATCAAAGAAGTCAAAGTTTTCCTTGGGTCCGATTTGGCACAGAATCACCCTAACCCTATCACGCTAAAATTTGACTTGTACTTCGTTGGAAAGCCCTTTCAATTCTCTAAACAGTGGTATTCGGCTTTTAAGTGAACCGTTTAAAAAAAAATGTATTTTTTCTTTCGGAGCTGAACTGGTTTGGTATTTACAAGCTACAAGCAGTTTCTCAATTGATTACAGTTTGTTCATCCGAACTTGGAACCAAAAATAAAATCTGATATTCCGTTGTAACAATTTGGTCCATAATTCAAATCTAGCTGGACAAAAGTTTGCAACTTTTAGAGTTATTTTAGGGCCACGTAGGAAAAAGAATTTTAAAAAATAATAAAAATAAAAATAGTATTTTAAATTTTTTAGTTTTTCCCACAATAAGCTGCGTACACGTGTTCTAGGGTTAATAGACTACAACTATCTGGTATTGGCAATTTTTAATCCGAAAGGGTTATAAATTGACACAATTTCTAAGATAAAGTGATTTTTAAGAAAGAGAGTGTGCAGTACTGTAGTTAATTCTAATTAATCTAGAAAGAAACGATGGTGCGTACAGTTGCAGAGAGGGTTGAGATTGTTTCTCTTTATTATGGGAACAATCAATGTTCTAACAGGACTTTTTAATGAACAACATGAAAACAATGTCATGACAGTATTTTTCGAGAATTGGCAATTTTGGGCTATGTTGCGCTTGACACTAGATTGAGTACACGGAAGTTGGCCACTGTATCTGGTGTATCACAAACCAGTATTCAACGTATTTTAAAAACTTGTAAATATTACCCTTATAAAATTAGTCTGACACAAGAACTGACTGTAGATGATTTTGATCGTCGGTATAATCGTCGTTATTGGGCTGATTCTAATCCCCGAATTACATAAAGTACATAAGCAGCATCCCTAAAAATTGAACGTTTGGGCTGGAATTTTTGGTGATCGTATTGTTAGCCCTTTTTTCTTAGAATGCAATCTAACAAGATAAATGTATCTGGAACTTCGGGACGACCCATTTGACCCCTTGTTGACTGACATTATTCAAAATGACCAAAATTATCTGGAGGATCAGTTGATATTTTAATACGGCGCTCCTCCGCACTATGCTCTGCCTGTTCGTCAGTATTTGGATCAACACTTCTTGGATCAGTAGATTGGGAGGAGAGGTTCCATAGAATGTCACCACCCCGATCACCTGATCTTTTTACTCCACCTGCTTCATTCTAAGTTTTACGTCAACAAATCACAAAAGAATGTCGCCTAATCACCCCAGAAATGCTCCAAAATGTGCGAAAACGTTTTCAGCAAAATCTGTATCATTGGCTGGAAGCTGAAGGTTAACATTTCGAGCATTCACTATGATGAAATACTTATCTACATTTCCAAAATTAAAAATTATTTTTTTTTGAAACGGCTCACTTAA
>CAUEHQ010000126.1:0-44241 GCA_958510825.1 Brachypterus glaber | reverse complement strand
AGAAGAGTGTTTTTATTCATTGTCAGAATTTTTGGACAAAAGATGGACATAATTTATTGTAATTCTATTTAATTTATTTTATGTGTTCAATATTAGTTTGTTTGTTTTTATATGTTTTTATTTTAAATTATTTTTTTTTATATTTTTTGTTTGTTTAAATTATTTTGTGACATTATCCTATATGTATATCATCGATGGAAATAAATTATTCCTATTCCTATTCCTATACGGGACATCACAAGGAACGGAGGACCATTGCACACCCAGTATTTTGTGCCCAGAATACGTTTATGTTTCTACATTACATTACATTACATGTTTGTTTAACCTCATACTATTCTACTTAATTAAGCATCCCCTAAGTCCAGGACTTGTGTGGGCTAGTAGTAGAGGGAACCACCGGCTTATACTGACTTTCGAACCAGTTTCTAGGGAGTGTCCGTTTCACTTATCGCCTTCGCCAAATTTCAATTATTAATTAACTGAAAAAGGCAAATCGGCGCCAGTGAGAATCGAACTCACGATAGTAGACTTGCTATACATACGCGCTAGCCACTACGCTATGCCTCCCATATTGTATTGTATTGTATTGTAATAACATTGGTTAATTTATTAAACTATTTCACAAACTTTAAAATTAAATTTTGTCAAATTACAGCACATGGCCAAGATTTAAAGGTTATACTAGAAGTCCAAACCAATGTAGAAACATAAACGTATTCTGAGCACAAAATACTGTGTGTCCAATGGTCCTCCGTTTCTTGTGATGTCCCATATACAACTCTGAAGAAGCTGAAGCATGAGCGAAACGTTAGAATCTTAAAAATATAATATACTAAAGAAACTTATCGTCTTTAATGTGCCCAATACCCAAGAATAAAAATAAATAATAGTTATTTTATTAACTAGTGTATTAAGTGAATAAATCACTTAACGCACGAGTTGAGAACTAGTGGATTTTTTTTACATTTAAAATAGTGCTTTTCTACGCAAAAGAACAGGCAAAACATTTTTTAGCCACTAGCGGAAAAAACTAATAACTAATATTGTTTTCTACTACCTAATTAAGTGCTAGATTTCATATTATCCACCGTTATCAAGGCTTGTTTACCTTGACAACCAATAATATCAGTGAGCTCATTTATTATTGACCGTTATTAAGCATTGTTTATCGTCGGTCAGTAATGAAAAAAATTTAAGACAAGTCCTAACTTTTTTAAACTTGTTTTTCAAACTGACAGTTGTATCAAAATAATTTTTAAACTATATTTTTAAGTGATACTTGGAGTTACTAGCTTTAGGTACTAGAAAAAACATTTTCGAACATTTTTGATTTTTTGCGTCGACTCCGTCTCAGAAAAAAAAAACATTCTCGAACACCAAAGACCTAGTTTGCATACTGGGTGCATAATATAATATTATCTGTGTTAGTAATAAGCACACATTTGGGTTTAATAATATAAACTAGTGCTTTTTTAGATATTAAGAATGTTTTTGTTTTTCCATTTTAACAGTACTTTTTTTCATTGACATCTGAGTATAATCATTTTTAATTTTTTTTGTTTTTTTAATGCTTTGGGCTGTAGAACTTATATAAAAAGTATGTTGTTATTTCTTTATACAATAATAATAAAAACTATAGTATTATAAAAACTAAAAAGAAAATGAAACAAAATCCTGAAAAATATTTTAATTAAATTAAAACAATCAGTAAAAAAATAAATTAAAATAATTTAGTACTTAGAAAAGCAATCTTTACAAGTTTTGGTAAAATGTTCATTGCATATATTATTTTTACATTTTTGACAAGTCATTTTACTTTTTCTGTCCAATTCTGAGGGACACAAATAGTAACTTTTTCTATTGGACTGTCCTGGTTGTTCGTCAGAGGGTTTAGGAATTCCTATAAGCTTACATCTGCTGTAAAAAACATACCTTAGCAAACATGGATTTTTAGATCTCTTTAGCATATGAGGTATTGTAAACTGCTTTGCTTAATCCTTTAAAAAGAGTCTTCGTCTATGGGTTACTTTTTCAAAACAATAAATGCATTTGAAGCTGCTACATCAATAATATTTAGGAAGAACTCCATTGTCCTTTACAAGTATGAGTAGATAACAAATGTTACGTTCAATGGCTTTATATTTTTTATAAATCTAACTAAAAATTATTTATCAGCGTTTTTAATTTTTTTTTATAATAAAAAATACATATTTACGTAAACGGGCCTGAAAGGCCCGGAGTATATACTTTTTATACCACATGGTAAAAAATAAATATAACAATTTTGCAAAAATCTTATTCCAAACACTTGAGTTGAAACATTGCTAAAAGGATTTTTTAATACATTTATTTTTCTGTAAGATACAGCTAATTATTTAACCTGCCGGGCCTCCGAGGCCCGGGGTATTCATCCTAGAGTTAACATGTTAGAATCTAAGGTTAGTAATTTAATTACATAGTTTATTTTCTATTTTCTCTTTTAAATTTTTAGTTTATATGGTTACGCATTCAAAATTAAAAAATTAGAAAAAAATCCTAGTTTTTACTCCTTTTGTTTCTCGTTATATACTAGATTATTTCATTTGGAAAAAAAACTTTGAATCCATCTCGAAATCCATAAAATAACTAAAAAACTTTTAAATATCTTCTGAAGATTGAAAAAATTTGATTTATCACATTCCCAGATATGGTATAAACGTTTCGTGAAATGGACGAGAAAAACAATTCTCGAAACAGCTAAATGTTTTCGTTCAGGTACAAATAATTTAACTAATTAAATTTAAGGTATGTGCGATATTTCAACTAACTTCAAACAAAATTAAAGCATATAAAGAATATATTACCCACCTTATACAACCACTATATTATACAAAGCCTTTCAGAATTGTTTAAATAATTTTGTTTATTAGGTGTAAAGCCATCTATTATTGACCAACCTCGTTACGTAAAAAGGTAGGGGTAGAGGGTTTATACAGTATTTTTAATACTGAATGTTATTTGCTAATAAATATTTTTTATTTATATCGCCACCATTTGTAGTCAATACTTTACTTGTGATATTAAATACTGCAATGTGCGTATTGTATACAAAATATTGTCGTACTAACATAGAGACCGTGCTGGTACATCTGGATCCCCACGCAACATGTGTTTATTAATACATATTAACATTTGATAAATTATATTACAGTTATAGTTTGGTATACTTTAAGTTGTAGTTGTTGTGTTATTGATCTAGTTTAAAGTATGTTATATTTAGTAAAATAACAGTCGCTAAATAATATTAAAATTTTGATTAGTAATATGACAGAGAAAAGTAAAAAAGGATCTATTATTTTATCAGTATGTAATTGTGTGTGGTTGCAATCTTTATATTATTACTAATTAGTAAATTTTGATTTTAATCAAAATTTTGGTATTATTTACCGATTGTTAATTTTTCTGAATATTGTAACATATTTTAAACTAGATCAGTAATACAACTTAACAACGACTCAAAGTAAACTATGCTATAAGTGTGTTATGCTTTACCAAATGTTACAGTAATTTTTACTATAACATGCTAGTATTAATAAAGACATAAAATTTATTATTAAAATTAGAAAGACATTTTCTGAGTGTACTAGCTTTTTTTTGTGTGATGTCATTCATAGATTGCTTTATATCTAAGTAACACATGTATAGTTCTCCACACGGGTGAATGGCTACGACGAAGGGGGAAGGTATCACTCGCGCTCTCTTCTTTACGTCATAAGCGTCTTAAAGCGTTCGTGCGTGTGAGAATACCCACATTCCTTGCATATTTTCGATAGCCACACATTCGTGTGTCGAAAATTAAGCAAATAAAACACCTCCCCTTCTATAACTTCAAGATATTGAGACTAGAATCCTGTAAAGTTAACAACACCTGCTAATGGACTGCAGCCTATTTAGATTAAATAAAGAGAGAAGTTCTACAGAAAGATATTTTTTTTTTTAAATAAAAAAGTGTGTAACATTTGTAAATGTTACACATTTCATTTGTCCTTGCCTCTAAGGACCGCTAGCCAGGTTCAAGTTTATTTATTATTCAAGTAATATTACAATACATAGACAACCACTATACAACCATACTCTATGTGGGACTCGAACCCACAATCTCAGTGTTCGCAGCCGGACGCACTGCCAACTGCGCCACCGAGATCGGCTATTTTTTTTTTTTAATTTTTATAACACAGTAGATCTAAAGCTTCCTAGAGCACTTATGACCTACTCCTTAATTTCACAGTCATTGATAATACCCCGTTGTGTAAAGATTTTGTACTAGTTTTTGTGTTTAATAAGCTGTTTTATGTATTCTTTAATAATTTTGCATATAATGCACATTTTTTGTTGCACTGTGATAAAGTCCAAATATAATATTTTTAGGGAATTTTATTTTTGGGTTGTTATTGAAGACCTAAATTTATGTTTCCTAACGCATTGGACTGCTGTCCATTCGAGTATGACATCATATTTCATCTTATACTCTTTGCTTCAAGTTCTAATGCGATTGCTATGTTGTAAGCAAACAATTATACAGGCCCAAAAATATAAAAAAATGTCAATTAATCTTAAACAGGCTTTTATTTTTTATGTGTAAAAATTATTAAAGTAAAATTCTTGAACCTTATTTTTTTAAACTCAATTATTTTAAAAACAGCTAAACAGATCTATAAAGTATCCTATCATTTTATGCAAAATTTCATTCTACATTTAACGAGACAATAAAAAATATAGCATTTCATTTAAAAAATAGATTTTTTTTTATGTTTGAAAATCCAAAAGTTTGCATATTTATGTTGAGCTCCCTGTATAAATTATTTGATTTTTTGCACATACAGTAATTAGATACGCCCTTTTAAGACAAGCTTGCAAAATTTTATTAATTTTTGACAAAAATAAAGAAATTGGAGAAGGGTTTATCTTAGCACTAAAAATGCATTTTTTCTCAAAAGTAATAGACCAATATAATATAATATCAGAATAAAGGCATAAGAAATAAGATGGCATTATAAAAAATATACTATTCAATTTAAAAAAAAGTCACATGTTACCCACCCTAGGAGGATCATCCTGTTTATTTTAAAATATTTTTAAAATGTGCTTTTTTTTAAACCATACAACTTTTCCCATTAAAGTTTTTCTCTAAAGTGGATACTTTACTATGTATCGACCGAGTCGGCTTCGTTGAGACACCCTGTATATTATAGGATACGGCTATTTAGACGTCCGAAAAAAAACAAATAATTAGGTCATGTGCCGTCGGACGTCAAAATAGCCACAGTATAATATATTCAAATTTGAGACAAATCTGACCGAAACCACCACCACACCACCATGGTGCACCAGTGCAACAGGGTGTAAGAGATTTTCAGAGTGCTGTAACAACTAATCTATTAATTTTTTGAATTTTTGCCCTTGAATGATTAGAGTAATTGACTTTTTTATTTTTGTGAACCTACGTTATTTGCAATTTTGGCGAAGGCGCCACTATGCAAAATGTGAAAATAGCTATTTTCCTAACAAGTGCGAAAAGAGGCCCTTTTACGCACTCGATTGCAATCGAGTGCGGAAAAGTCTCTTTACGCATACGTTAGGAACAATACTTTTCCTACGAGCAGCGTTAAAATAAAATATACTTTTATATTTTATCAAATAAATAGAAATAAATCCTATTTTTATATTTTTTCAATAAGAAAATCAATTAACAGGTAAAAAAATTAAACATTTTTATAATACTATGAATAAATATAACACTAAGCAATTAAGAAATTAAACAATATTTATGCATGCGGAAAAGGCTTTCTTTCCACACTCATATGAGCGTGGAAAGAGAGATCTTTCCGCACGCTCGTATGAAAACATATTTACGATACAATTGTACAAGGACAAAAAATTTTTGGGCGATTATGGAGATGCAATGCGAGCAATTAAGATTGTAGGTAATATTTTAATAAAAACTTTTCGCAAAAAAAATGAACCGACTTCTATGTCTCTAAAAAGTAAAAAATAAAAAATACTTAAATCGGTGTATATTGGGTTGTTACAGAAAAAAAAACAAGTTATGCATATATGCATAGTCCAACATAGCACATTGTTTTAAATTGCTCTGACTATACTTTTTAACTAAAAGGAAAAAGCGAAACTCAAAGAGAGGGAAAGAGAAAGGAAGAGAGAGCTCTAACAATATTTATCATTAGTGGTTTGTCCTTTCTGTACGTCTCCTGCCCTTTTTCCCTCCGGTACCGGGACACCTGACGCCAGGTGTCCCGATACCGGAAGTGCTGACTCTACAGTAACTTTCCATCACTAAAATGTAACCTAATCTGAAAATATTAGCCTTCAGAAAACTCTCGAACATTTTCGACGCCAGCTCTCCGACTAGTAGGAGTCTTCTTCTATCGTTGTACATATTTTAATTAAAATCTTTAAACAAACTAGAAAAGCTTTTTCGGCTCCAGAATTGTACTATTTACATCATATTATCTAGAAGACATATTGTCAAAAAGCTACCCTGGTAGAAAAGTACATAAATCTAACTTAACATAACATTAGATTAGTGACATTTTTATGTTTAGTCTCAAACGTTATACAAAAACGTTATAAAATATATAAATCTAACCTTAAAAACTAACGTTTGACAAAAAAGTTATAAGATATATAAATCTAACCATAAAAACTAACGTTTGAGAAAAACGTTATAAAATACATAAATCTAAGGTTAGTTTCCCAACTAAATTCTAACTAAATTCAACCTCTAATCTACTATTAAATAAAGGAATAAGAAATAAACCTAAAAAGTCTTATTTTTTAACCTGTAGCGGTAATTTTGCTATTTATAAATCTAGCTACTGGATTTGATTTTTTTTATGATGTGAAACTTTTCGTAATATTGACTAAAATTATGAAATTTAAACCACAGTGCATAGGTTTAACAAAATTAATGACTCTTCTAAGAGCTCTTTTACTACTATTTTTTGTAAATTCGAATTTAAATAATGATTTGCTATATAGGAATAAAGGCGATTATCTGTTTTTATGTAATTAAAATTGGAAATTGAGATTTGCGGATTAGAACTTTTTTGGTAAAAATCTATAAATAAAGTGGAAAATAAATTTCATCGATTTCCATTATACAAAGTGATTGAGAAATAAAAATTTTACATTTAAATATATGAAAAATGTTCCCCGAAACGAGCCTTAACCACTTCACAGTGATTGACCTACACTGTAAAAACTGCATGTAAAATAATGTAAAACTACATGAATTTACATAGTACGGAAGAGTAAATTTACTATTCTGGAGTATGCATAATTCATGAATTTATGTAAAATAATATAAAAGAATATAAAAGAATGTAAAAGATGGTAAAAGAATGTAAAATAATTGAAAAGAATGTAAAATAATGTAAAAGAATGTAAAAGAATGTAAAAGAACGTAAAAGAATGTAAAAAAAATAAAATAATGTAAAATAATGTAAAAAAATATATTTACATTGATTTACATATTTTAACATGATTTTACAATGTCGGACTATGTTATTTTAAGACGCGCGTGCGCTTTGGACAATAACCAAGAAGGTGTCGCATCATGAGATGGATCGTTTAATATTGTTATTGTTAGAGAGATAGCGACGCATGCTGCTAGGTTAAAGTGTTAAAAGTGTAAAAAAAGGTAAATATTATTTATGTACTATATTTAAATGCTTTATTTGTGGCCTAAAATTTACATTCATTATAAATTACGATCTTTATCAACCAATAGATCTTTAAAGAAAGATGTAAGTATGTAGTTTATACTTATATTAAGGGTGCAAATCGTTTGGTTTATTAAACCAAATGAACTTTACGCTACGATGTTTCAAAAAAGCTTTGACACAGAGACTTGTACTTTGGAACAAATATTTTTTAAGTAGTAAATATTTTTTTTTTAATTTTAAGTCTCTATGTCAAAGCGTTCTTGAAATACCGTAGTGTTTAAGTTGTTTTAAAAGCATTTAATATGACTGTATGTTATTTTTCAAAAAATTATTAAACACACCATACGTTTGTTTTTATAATTTATTGTACCAGGCCCATAGGACGTACCTGCATAGCAGTAAATACAAGTATATATTTTATGTTTAACAGGAAAATTATTCATTATAAAAACTACATATTACCATTCTGGACTATGTAATTTTTACCGTTCCGGTCTATGCAAAATATTACCATTATTGACTATGTAATTTTTACTGCTCCGGTCTATGCAAAACATTACCATTACGGACTATGTAATTTTTACCATTCCAGTCTATGACAACATATTACCATTTACGGACTATGTAATTTAATGTAATTTATTTTTACCGTGTAGAGGCAAAAACAGTTCTTGCCATTAATGTGTATGACCGCTATAGCAGCATCTAAAATTATCAGTTTACCATTAGTTTATTTTCCATGATTTATTAATTAAATTGGTTATCCAATCAAATAATAGAAAATTGCTATTATTTTTCATTAAATAATATTTAAATTTTGTTGAACTATTTTTATTATTTTATTTTATTTTTATTTTAGTTATTAACGGGAAAACCCAACTACAAAAGTTAAATGTACATGAGATACCATGATAATAGAAACCTAATATACTGTAAAAAAAATTGTAAAAAAAAATTAGAACAAATAACCCTGCAAATAACAAAAACTACACAATACTAAAATTTAAAAAAATTAAACATTAATAAGAAATTTAAACATTAATGAAGTTAATGCTTTTTAAAGAGGTTTTAAACGATCTCAAAGTGGAAAAAGTAAAGTCACCATTATCCAAACTATTGGCTAAAGTCATAACTCTATCGATGGGAGAATTACAACCGTAATTTGTACGGTGATATGGGATTTTAATACTCGGAGTAAAGTTGCGCATGACCCTAGCAGGAACATTTAAATGTATTTGACTTAGTAAGTCTGGGCATTAAATATTTTAAAAAGGTAACATAAATCTGACTTTTTCTCCTACTTTCCAATAAATCTACATCTAAAAATGAATTACACTTAATTTAACTTTTTTTGGTCTGCATTTTAAATTTATTAATTTGATCAAAAATGCAGATTCAGCGCCCCAAAAACATACAATATGATAATATCATGTTTTTTTTTTTAAAAAAAATGTTTTCTGCACATTTTTGGCACGAAAAGTTTATTTTCACTGCACTGTGAAGGGGTTAAGGGAGCTACGACCCTCCTAAGGGTACATAAATCTGGAACCCTATGAACTACAGTAATAAATTTTTGCACATATCTGGAAATTGATAAATACTATAATTTTATGTAATTTTTAATTGGTAATTTTAACCAGGGACGTGCAAGTTGGGGGGAGGCAATGTACTTTTGCCTACTAGGGGAAGGGGCCCTATGATGACGAACTGGGTAAGTTGACTAATCTTGTATAACAAGCGTACGTCAACAGACGGAGCAACAGTTGCATCTGTGGAATCTACCTGACTAGAATATTTTTACCTCCCATAATTAGAACAAAAGAAGGCTAAAATATTGTTTTTTTTTACCACTTTTATTCAATTTTTCTCAGAAACCTGAGGTAAAAAACATTCTGAGGCCAGATTCGGTCTCAGCAACCCAAAATGAGTGTAAAACATATGACTACAATCAGGACAAGAAACCGTGTTGCCTAGTATCATGGGCTCATGCTGACTGCAATGAAATAAGTTCAAAAGAAGCCAAAATAAAGATTTGTATTTGTATAAAGAACTTTCACTTTCGGGTTTAGACCGTGTTAATGGATTTTCACTTTCCGACGTTTCGTCTCTTACTACTAGAGACATCTTCAGGGATTAATCTGAAACTAAGTTTCGAATCAACTTGTGTCACTATTTATGACGAGTTGTGGTTATTCACCCGTGACGAGGTTTTTCCTATCAAAGACTTCCATATTGCAGGTAAGTGGTAACCAGTGTCCCGATTGATATTGTTAGGATGCTTGATGATTTCTATCGATTCCCGTATCTTCCTTGGCATTTTTCTGTTTTCTGTTAATATTTGTTTTGTTTCAGACAAATTGATTTTATGACCTGTTTCATGTACATGTTCGGCTACTGCCGATAAGGAAATTTGTTTCTTTCTTATATTGCGCTCATGCTCTTGAAGTCTTGTAGAAATTTTTCTCTTAGTTTCACCTATGTAAACCGTACCACAGGAGCAGGGTATTTTATATACGCCTTCTGAACTCAGGGGTATTTTGTCTTTTGTTGAAGTCAAACATTGACCTAATTTTTGGTTGGACCGAAATATAGGCTTAATATTTGACTTCTTCAAAAGTTTACCTATTTTATCCGTGATACCGCTTACATAGGGAAGTATAACTTGTGTCTGTCTGTCATTGTCACTATTGTCCTGTTGTTTGGGTCTGGGATTTCTGTATTTGTATATGGTCTTATTAATGTCTTTTTTGGTATAACCGTTCATGGTCAAGGCTTTGGTCGGAAAGTGAAAATCCATTAACACGGTCTAAACCCGAAAGTGAAAGTTCTTTATATCTTAATGGCCGTGAAAGCTTAAAATCTAAAATTTGTATTTGTGATATTTGTGAAAATTAAAATACCCTTCAATATCCTAACAAGTTTTAAGCTATTTTTCAATTATATATTTTTTTTGTTTTTAATAACATACTGATGGTAAGATTACTAATTTTACTTTTTTTTATTATATTTTTTAAGAAAATAAATATATAAAATAAAACAAAATCTATAAATTAGATAAAACATTAATTACCACCTTCTAAATAAAAAAAATAATGATTTAAACGAAAACCCTATTTTATAAAACCATCAAAGCTTATGTTTTCCAGCTTAGGACCCCTTACTCTACTACTACTACGGCTCCTAAAGAAAAACACTTTTTAAGGGACAATAGCTCTTTTAAAAGCAGTTCGTGGATATTTGTATATGGTAACTTTTTTTACAGTTTTTGATGTTGAATCGCTATACAGTATTGAAATTTTTATTGGCGCAATTTTAATTTTGGATGCTCAGAACGTGAAATTTTTTACTGTGGTTCATAGAGTTCCAGAGATATTAATTAAAAACTAATTTTCAGATGTACAATTAGGAGGGTCGTAGCTCCTCTAGGGCTTATTTTCAGATCAACCTTTAAACGCACTTTTTTTCATATTTTTGGACCTTCACACAGTATAATAATAGTTACTTATATACCAAGGGACTAAACTGTCTGTTTTAGTCCCGCTGCATATGTGTTTTCTTAGCGAGCGTAGCAAGCCACGGAAACAGGAATGCAAGGGACTTAAACAGCCACGTTTAGTCCTGAGGTGTATACACTATTTTTTGCAGGACTGAACATAATTTAAGTGGGTAGATAAAATTAAAATTAAAAACCATGCGCCTAAAATTGTAATTTAATCAAGATACATGTGAAACGCGAAAAGTCGGTTTCACGGCTATCCCGATTTCAATTGTTGCTTAATATGGTTGACACAAACGTCAGTTCGAAAAAATGGACGAAGACGATAAATTTTAAGTAATATAAACAATGTTTTTTTTAAGGTTTTCTTTGTTAAAATCAAATAAATTCGTTTGAATCGCTTATTTATTACAAAACATCACGAAACCTAATTTTTGTACCAGAAAAGCACATAGTATGTATAATGTTTTAATATTATCAAGGTTGCCGTGATTTTTCCCCTTGGGAGAAAAACGGCAAGTTTAGTCCCAAAAATGAAAACGTAAAATTAAGTTTTAGGGTTGGTCGTGCAAAAAAATAATTTATTTGTATGGCACTTCCTCCAAATTGTAGGCACACGCATAAGTGTTTTAGTACAATTTCTGAAAATTTTAAATTTATATATATCTTTTAAATTCTTAAAAAAAAAAGAGTTTCTGACTTTTATCATCAGCTCCTGACGTGCATGCCAAGTTTCAGATTTCAGCTGTTTGGGATGTACGAAAAAAACTTTTGAAAGGACCGATAGATACCTCACCAATTTAATTATTTAGATGTTTAAGAATTTTTACTATTTATATTATTTATCCGTCCAAAAAGTCCAATTATCCAGTATCCAGTAATATTTAATTTATTATTGCATCAATCTGTTTTCTAACCACTTCAGTCCCAGGTCTGGCAAAAAAAAAAGTATTTTTAACTTTATATTTTAGAACTTTACGAGGAACTTTATCAAACACATATTTTTCTTAAATAAATATTTAAAAAAATAACAATGGCGTGGAAATTTTGTAGATTTTAAGGTACTGAAATAAATTTAAAATGTTTTTAATATTTCCTTGAAAGTATATAGGGGTTTTTGAGGTCTCTAAATCTGAATCTGATATTAAAAAAATTATAACGCTATTCCTAAGGGAGGGGGCTGGGGGCATATTTTCATAAAAATTGACATATAGGGGTTTTCGAGGTTGCTTCTGAACAAAATATTTCTCCAAACTCCACCCCCGGGGGCGGGGGGTAGTTAATTTTAATTGTTTACATTGTTTTCGTGAAAATTGGTATATAGGTATTGAAGAGGGTAAGAAAACAGTTTTTGACCTAATTCTTTATTTTTTGATTCTTGATACTGAAGAGACCCAGCAGCCCGAAACTGTCAGTTTGCCAATATCACTCTGTACGGTGTATGGAACTAGATTGATGGAAAAATAAATTAATAATAATAAATTAATATTTTTGTAATTTTGTTTAAAATTAAAAAGTTCTGTTTGAAAAAACGTATTTTAATACTTATATTGGATTTTTCAATTAACGAAATCCTTATTTTAGAATATAAGGCATCCATAAAATTCGTTAATATTTCTTTTAAAGATTTTAGATATTTTCAATTTATGTAGGTAAATTAGGGTGGTCCATAGAAATAAATTTTTTGGAACACCCACTAAATTTGTTATAAATTTCCTTATAATGAAGGGTATTTTTAAAGTTGATAGCGCAACGCACAAAACATAAAATGTATTACATATGTAAGGTCCTATGGGTATTTTTAAAAGACCAAAAGCCAAACATTACATCCTACAAAAAAAATGCAAAGAACAAACTTAAATATGTTTCGAATAAAAAATATATTTTTATTTTTTTTAAGGACCGATAGACACCTCAACAATTTAATTCTGATTTATTTATTTCTCAAAAAAAAAACATCTCTAATAATAGATTACAGGTCGACTCAGAAAATAGTACTTTTCCGAGACCTTATTAATGGGCTAGACACGAAGTGCCGAGACCCTTTATAGGTCGAGGAAAAGTACTATTTTTCGTGAGACCTGTGTACTATTTTATTCTCAGCTGTTTTTATTTAAAGATATAGTACTAATTTTTTTGAAACCTAGATGTTTGAATTCAAATGAAGAAAATAGTACTATGATACTTTGTTTTTTAGTTCTTTTCATATTTACCTCAAATCATTTTTCCTGCATTTCACAAGAGAAATACAATCATATAAAACTGAAGTTTCACATACGCATAAGCCAAAAAACAACCACAAAAAGCATTTGTTGATAGGGCACAAGGCACCGTTTATAACATTTATTATCCTTTTTAGTCTCAAAAGTAAAAACATTGACTAAAACTGTACATTTAGGTGTTTTAAACAAAATGTATTAGATTATATTCGTGTTTATCAAAGTACTTTGGTGTTTATCATGACAACACCAGTTCAGCCATTTTGATATTTTAATCGTTGGCGCCATCTAGCGAAAATTAATGATTTATAATGCAGACCAGTAATAGTTAGTGTACTGGTCTCTATTTTTCATTACAGGTCAGGTCCAGTCGTGAACACACAAGGGACAAGAAATCACGTACTTCCCAAACTTTATTAATACATGTAATGTATTTATTGCATATACAGTTGAGAATAAAATATTTTTTTGTTCCTTTAGAACAAAAAATGTGTAGTATAAATCACAAACTGCTTTTTTTTTCGATAGGAAATACCATTTGGCTCTTACACCTTTAATATTATATTAAAGGACTTGTCCTTACAAGTCCTTACTGTTGTGTGACGTCGAAAGGTCCCATTCGGTGATATGGGATTGCCTCCGTAACATCGCCTTTATGATATTAATTAAGTGGACTGCGAATAGGTATTATTGATTGAAAAGAATATTAAAGACAAAACGACAGTTCCAATAATATATATGGTAATCTTACCTTAGCTACAGCATTCAGCACGACAGGTCATGACCGCCATTTCTTCACAGGAGACACCACATAATTGGAAACTGATGTACGCGAATTTAAGTTTGTTTGACCAGTGTAGGTATACACTACTAATTATTTAAATACATATGTGTATATGGAACTTATTTCTATAGTTTGCAGCCGTAAATATGGTAAATTCTAACGAATGCCCGCGGCGTGGTATATTCGTCAGCTGATTTTGAGTATATTTTTATTGACACGCATCGATCGTTCTCGAGCATCAAATTGCGACTGCTCCAGAAGGCAACCTACCCGAACTCGCGCAGAAAAGCTAGGAGGTTTTCAGCGCGTTACTTACAAAATACAATCAATTCAAAATAAAATATTATTTTTGAATTATAACTAAGAAATTAAATGAAATTATGTATAATAAAACCCAAATTAAAAATAAATACAAACACAGAAATGTGGTTGTAACATTACCGCCCACCAAAACACACAAAATTAGAGTGTTTTAACAACACATAGGTAATATACATAATTTTACTAAGGGTCTCTTTAGGACACCTTGAGCTGTACGGACATTTACTACTCGGATCACACCATCAGCACCTGGAAATAACTCTATTACACGACCTATCGACCAACGAAGAGGGGGCTGTAAATCGTTCTTTATCAGCACCATAGAACCAAGTTCTATCGGTTTAGAGGGTTCATTCCATTTAACTCTTTGCTGTAAAGTACATAAATATTCGGAATGATACCTGGCCCAGTAGTCCTGATGCATACGTTGAATGAGCTGCCACCTATTTAGACGATTAAGAGGCAAGTCTTGTAGATCAGGCTCTGGCGGGGCAGAGAGTGAGTTCAGGGTAAGAAAATGTCCGGGAGTTAAGACCGATAAATCATTTGGGTCAGAGCTAACTGGACAAAGAGGTCTCGAGTTCAATAAGGCTTCTATTTGAACTAAGAAGGTTGAGAATTCCTCATATGTCAGTCGTTGTAAACCAACTACTCTATAAAAATGAGTTTTTACCGACTTAACACCAGATTCAAACAGACCACCAAAATGTGGGGCTGAAGGGGGATTAAATGACCACCAAAAGGACTCAGAAGAAAGTGAAGACACCAACTCTAAGTGTATAGCTTTTGTGGTCGAGCACACGAACACACAAATCCAAGCTTTGTAAGTTTTTGCACCACGTACTCGTCCCATGCTTATATTGAATGGACCACAATAGTCCACGCCACAGCTTTGGAAAGCTTTCAACTGACTTATCCTAAACCTCGGTAGGTCACCCATCCTAGGTTGGATAGTGTTTGGCTTAACCCTAAAGCACTTGTGACACTTTGAAACAACAGATTTTATGGCCCGCTTGGCGGATAATATCCAAAACTGTTGATTCAATAAAAACTGTAAGGTTTGAATCCCAGGATGCATATGCCTAACATGCATATCCTCGATAATGAGGTAAGTCAATCGATGAGTACGAGGTAATAATGCGGGATGTTTACTTTCAAACGGCAGATGTGCATTTTTTAGCCTACCGCCTACTCGTAAAACTCCTTGTGGGTCTATGAAAGGATTTAATTTACGTAAAGTTTTATTAACCGGCTTTTGTTGCTCGATACGTACAATATCTTCCTTAAAATATTGGTGTTGAACAATTTTAACCAAAGTCATTAAGGACACTTGTAAATCATTTGCAACTAAAGCAGTAGTAACCTTTTGATTAGGATTACGTAAATTGAAACCAAAACGAAAAATATATGAGACAACACGTATTAGACGTGATAATCTAGAATATTTGTTTAATAGGGTATCAATAAATTGATCAGTCTCTATTAAAACTAGGGATATAATCTTGGCCTCATCTGGAGACGTAACGGGTGTAAAACTATCCGTATCAAGATCCAGGGAGGTAGACAAGAATTCTGGTCCCGCCCACCATTGGGTACACTGCATAAGCTCGCTGGGAAAAAGCCCACGTGAACCATGGTCAGCCACGTTGTCCGCAGACTTAACATGATACCAACAATCTGGTGGTACCAAATCTTGGATGTGGCTAACGCGATTTGCGACGAATGTTTTCCAACGATGGGGCGGAGCCTTAATCCATGATAAGGCTACCATGGAATCTGACCAAGCATATGTTTTATGAAAAGTAATGCTGTTTTTATAAGTGTTGCGAACAAACTTTATTAAATTACTTAAAAAACAGCAGCGCACAATTCCAAGCGGGGTATTGATAATTTCTTTAAAGTAGCAACTTTTGACTTTGCACAGATTAAGGAAACTTCAAACTTTCCATCTGGCAGAGGTTTTCGAAAGAAAATTATAGCACAATAGCCCTTCTCAGAACTGTCACAAAAGCCATGCAATTCTAAACCACTGGCGTTTTTTATATCAAGAAAACGGGAAATTTTTAAATCTGCTAACATGTGCAATTCAGATTTAAATTGTAACCACTTTGTTACCACTTCATTGGGAAGTGGCTGGTCCCAATCGCAACCTAGTGACCATAAATGCTGTATTAAATGCTTGGCTACAAAGGTTATTGGACTGAGATATCCAAGTGGATCCCAAATACGCGCAATATCCGATAGGATAGAACGCTTAGTTGGTGTAGACTCTAAAGCCTTCACCCGAAAAGACAAAAAATCTGTATGTGGAGTCCATTGAAGTCCCAAAATTTTAAGATATGAATCTTCTTCAGAATCAAATGATATATGCTGTCGATGATCGACAGGGATATCTTTCAATAAATTTGGAGAATTGCTCGCCCACTTCCTCAATTCAAACTTTCCTTTTTGTAAAAGTTCAGTTAGCTGAAGACAAAGCACCTGTGCTAGCTCTAGGTTGTCAGCCCCTGAGATAATGTCATCAACAAAGGTATCTTCTTCTAGAGCTTTTGATGCCATAGGAAAATCTTTACCCTCATCTGTTACTAACTGTTTAATAGTGCGTAATGCTAGAAAGGGAGAGGAAGTATTACCAAAAGCTACCGTTGTAAGTCGGTATTCTTTTACTGGTTGTTGGGGATGAAATCTCCAAAGCAATCGTTGATAATTTCGGTGCTTCGGATCCATAAGAATTTGCCTAAACATTTGTTTTATGTCTGCCATTATAACAATAGTATGAAGGCGAAATCTTAATAAAAGGGAAATTATATCAGTTTGTAATTTAGGTCCTGGACATAATAAATCATTAAGGGAGTAGCCCTCTGATGTTTTAGCACTGCAATCAAAAACTATGCGTACCTGGGTAGTACTACTATCCGGCCTTAGTACCGCAAAGTGCGGAACCGTATAATGCGGTGCAGTGGCCTCACATGGAGGTGCTTCTTCCATGGGCCCAGAATCTAAATATTCCTGAATAATTTTAGAATATGATATTTTTACGGATTCATCTTGCAAGCATCGTTTTTCTAAAGCGAAAAAACGCTTAAGTGCGTTTGTGCGAGAATCACCCATAAACGTAGGTTCCATTTTTTTGAATGGTAGGGCAACCATGTAACGTCCATCGTTTGTTCGTGTACATGATTCAGTATATTGTTGTTCACACCATTTTTCCTCAGGAGTTAATTTTTCCTGTTGAGGTACCTGCTCTAATTCCCAAAAGGACTTTAGATCAAAGGTTTCCATGGATGTGACAAGTGCAAAATTTGTCGGGGAGGGATAGGATATTTTCCCCATTAGTATATATCCGAAAACTGTCTCAATGGCTACCGGTTGACTCAGATCCCCTGCTACTTTATTGCTGAGCAAAATCTGAGCAAACACCTCCGCCCCCAGTAAAAGCTCCACGGCTTTTACTTTATTAAATTCGGGATCTGCTAAATTTAGCTGGCGTATGTGATGCCATTGGGTAGTATTGAGTGCGCATGCCGGCAACCGTTCAGGAAGATTCGGCAGCACAACTGCATCAATATTAAGAATAGGATTCTTAGCTTGAGTGGGCTTTATTACGCATTGAGTAATGCCCTTGGATGTTACCGGAGAATTAGGATTAATGCCCGTTATGGTCTTATGAAAAGACGAACGGTGTAATCCTAGCCGATTCAAACATCTTTCTGTTATAAATGAACAAGTAGAGCCATTATCAATTAAAGCACGTATTAATTGATAGTGCCCACGACCATCCTTTACGTGTACCATAGCAGTAGCCAATAAAATTGGCGCTGGTACTGTCGTTATGGATGTAAAAATGTTAGGATCATTAGACTCGACGCTAGAGTCATTATTTCCTACGTAGTTTTGTCCCGATGTACCGGCCGTTTGGACCGATAAGGGAGGGGTTACGTTATTTTCACCAGAATGTGATAAATTTACTTTAACTGCCTTGTTATTTGGCTTGTCAAAATGTAAAGTGGAATGATGTCGCTTTTTACATATTTTGCATAAATGAGTAGAATTGCAAAACTTAAAGTTGTGTGAATGGCTAAGACAATTGACACATAACCTATGCTGTTTAGCAATTTCTTATCTCTTTTTTGGAGCTTCTGATAAAAACGACCTACACTGAGAAACATGATGATTTGACTTGCAAACAGGGCAAGATAAAATATCAGTATTTATCACAAAAGAAGAATTATTATATGAATCTAACTTAACATGTTTTGATACTGGCTTTTGAACATTGTTGATTGGTGCTTTTTTAAAAGATAAAGCCTCAACAGTTTCTAAAGCCTTAGCATGTGCTGTCAAAAACAGTTTTAATTCGTCAAATGTGGGAAAACCATTCTTTTTATTTTGTTCCTCAAACTTAGCACAAAGATATTTTGGAATACGTTTGTACACCATATCTACAAGAATAAAGCTCCACTCGTTTGTTGGAAGACCCAAGGCCCCGAGTGCCGCTAAATTTTCGACAAGAGTATTCAGGAAAATAATCAAGGCTGATGATGTGTCAGAGATGTTTGGCAGTTGACATATTGCCTGCCAGTGCGTATTAGCCAATAATCGTTTATTGTCATACCTCTGACGCAGCTGATTATAAGCTACAGAGTAGTTACTTCCCGATAATTGAACACACTTAATAATGCTAAGTGGTTCCGAAGTTAATAATAAATGTAAATGAGAAAACTTTTCAATGTCTGAAAGTTGGGGATTTGTATGTATAGCAGAATCATACAAATCTATAAAAGTTTGCCAGTCTGGAAATTTCCCGCTAAAAGGTTTTAAATTCAACTTTTGAAGCTTGACATTTGAAGTCGTAGCATTTGAAGAACTTCCAAATAATTGTACATAAATACCTTGGATCTGCCAAAACATTTCATCAATCACCGTAGCAGCTTCCTTTTCTTTAGCTATATCCGTTTTTCGGATAGCATCCGTACGTCCAGGATCTGATATGACGAAAGCGAGTATGTCATCAGCCAGCTTATGCCATTGCTTATAAGTCACATCCAGCTGTTGATAACAAATTTTAAAATGTTGCTGTTTTGTGATATCTTTTTGAGCGGCCACTGCTGCCTTTTGAACTCGCTTTAGCCTATCATATTGCAACTGCCTACGGTTGTCCATAATACAATATTCGTTTAGATCCATGGCTTATAAAATTTATTTATTGAAAGGTAAAAGAAAAAAAAAAATAAAAATTATAAAAAAAAAAATATAAAGTGAATAATTTTAGGAAAATTACACAATTTTTTCTCAAATTTTATTTCTTAAATTGAATTTATTGTAGAAGAAAACCTCCAGATATAATGGCTAAAATATAACTTATACCTCAGTAATGAATCACCCTGTAAATATTTTCAACAAAATTCAAAATTCCAAATTATAATCCAAACTATGAGTTACCCTGTATATTTGCACAGAGTTTTCCAAAAAACCAAATTCAAAAAATTACAATTTAATTTTTAAGTCACCCTGTAAAACAAAAACAAAAACTCAAAAGTACAATTTAAGACCCTGTATATATGGACTGGATACTCAAAAAGGCAAAAGTCAAAATTACAATTAAGCTTTAGGTTACCCTGTATGCACATATTTGACAGAATATTAAAAAAATTCAGATTATAATCTAAGTTCAATTCTCCTGTATGAAAACATTTTTAAATGGGCTAAATTTATTTTTAACCTATTCTTTGAAAATTACAATTTTTTTATGTACCGATAGTATTTCCAAAAAATAAAAAAGAAAATAAAATAAAAATTAAAATTATATTTTTAAGTGTTTTCTACTATTTTTTAACCTGGTATACACTAAAGGTACAGCTCAAGATTTCCCACTTGCATAACCCTGTATACATTCGAAAAGTACAAGAAAAAATACCTAGATATCCAATATAAAAAAATAAGTTTTACAAAAGTTCCTAATTTTAAGAACTCCCTGTATAATAGTAAAACTAGAATTTGGACAAGGTATCTTATTTTTGCGCGCAAAAAATATATCAAATTAGAAGGAAAAAAATCAAAATATAAAAGTAATTTTGTTTCCACTCTAATGTAACTTTACTAGCAATAGGTAAATTTTAAATCTATTACTACTAGATAGGTATTTTAATTATAATATCTTGCTCGCAAATAATGGTGCATTCATACCGAAATTAACTACACTAACGAGAAAAATAATTAATTTTTGGTCTATACTGCGCAGGCGTAGTGAAAATTTCAACTTAACTAGAAAACTAATTAATTTTATGACTACACTGCGCAAGCGCAATTATAAATTACTTACCTGTACCGAAGCTCTAATTAAATACGCGCGAATTTAAATAAAATTAATAAAATTTCGAGCCTGTAAGGTTAATTTACATTCTGTGATAAAAAAAACAATATAGTTGAGTGAAATAATGAAGCCACCAAGCTAAAATTGCTATTCTCTGGCTACAGTTCAAGAAAAGGTTGACCTAACCTCAAAATACGGCGTAAAGAAGATGTGTTCTGTGGTGTTCACTGAAGGAGACTTCTGATAAGTCACTTATCATAAGTGAAAAGGTGTTTTAACGTATTCATTCGCTGTCTCCTAGTTATTTATAATGTAGGTAAGTTAGTTTTTATATTCGAAGAGCAAAATAATACTCGAATAATTCCTATTATCTTACTCGTACCATGTAATATATGATCCAAATCCTGTTTATTCATTTAAAGTTTCTGTATAAGTGTTTTTTATTTATGTTTTGAACGAGATAAGCTAAGTTATAACTTAAGGGCAATGTGAGTTAGGATTACAAAAAAGTAAACAATAACTTATTAAAATAACTAGAGTAAACAGGATATTTATAAATAATATATGCTATTAGTTTTTGTTTTTAGGATCAGATCAAAAATAACCATTTATATAGAAACAGACTAAGTCTTTATTACATTATAGGGATGATTCATCCAATATGAAATGTAAGAGTTATGCAACGATATGACAATGAATTATACAGAAAAATCCATCACATGCAGCATAAAAGGTATGTAAATTTACTTAAGTTTATGGTGTCAGACTGACACCATGATGGCCTACCAGGTAAAGTGTTGGGGTGGTCATATATTTACAAAAAAAAATTAACGGACAACAAATGGGGTGGCCATACATCTTCAATAAAAAAAGGAATCAATTTTATAAGTACAAATAGAATATTTGTACAAATAAAACTTTTATTCTCCTTATGCTAATTGTGACATTTGTCCCTTGGCCATGGATTCTTGCTTTAAAAAATGCCTACATAAAAGGGGTGATACTTTAAATATGTAATGCAAAATTTAGCTATTAATAGCTAATATATTTTAAAAACCCTCCCCCATGTAACACAATAATAGTTACCAACTATAGTGTGAATTTAGTAACTTGTTTTGACGCTGACTTGCCTGTTCGAACTGTATTTCACCGATTTTTGCTATTTTTAATAGTTTTATAATGCTCCATCGTCACATATAATTGGAATATTTTATATTGTCACTTTCAGCTATACCTCCCCTTTAGGTTGGTGAAGTTAAATTTAATTTCCGACTTTTCTTTTAGAATATAAAAAAATATATTTATTACCTAAAAATATGGCCCCTCCAAACAGGGCCGGACAAAGCCAGCCCAGGCCCTGGGATACTTTATTCCTGGGCTCCCCATTTTTCCAAAAGGTCCTCGCCTCTGAAAAAAAAAGCTTCACTCCTAGCAGAAAATTTTCGCCAGGCCGTCCTTGCAAGCCCGGGCCCCGGGGATTCTTACCCACCGTTCCACCCCCCTTGAATCCGGCCCTATTTCTTAGTAAATTCCCTCAGGGAAGTGTCTAAATGTAATTTCCCATTTTTCTTTTAGAATAGAAAATGTCAACATCCCAGAGTCAAAAATTGGAAAAATATGTTCCAAATTCGACAGATGAAGATGGTTTGGAAACAAAAGAAAAAAATACAAAATTATTGGATGAATTAAATAAATATGATAACATTTTTATGTAGTTTTATTTAACGTTTTATGTGGTCCATATTTTTTTCTATGTAAATAATAAAAAATTACGATGAAAACAAACATTTAACCCCCCCCTTTTACCCCCTCTTCACCCCAACCAATTTTGCTCAAATAGGAACTTGTCCAAGATAATATAAAAATACATTTGCATACCAAATTTCAAGTTGCTAGCTCAAATAGTTCAGTTATCGTGGATAGACAGACAAACCGAAAGACAGACAGATATCATTTTTTTTTAATTTTAGATTTTTCTCGATGTTATAGAAAGAATAAGACGATTTAAGAAAAAAAAAATTAATTTGAGAACGTAAAGTAGTTGTTTATTTTTTCAATTTATAACCAAGAATTTTTTGTCTAGGACGGTTTGAAATTTGTTGAAAATTCGAAAGTACCGTATAATACTATTCTAGCGATAGAATCTACTGCAGGCGCTGTATACGATTTACAAAACAAAAAAAATATACTTGGAACAACACAACTAGTAAATTGCGGCTCAACAGACACGGTCTAACACCACAACTTAACCTCGAAATGTCAAGCTGGAGTTTGTCTGAAATGTTTGTATTTTATTTGTATCTCTTAATGTATCAAGCCGAGGGGTTTATTTATTGAAAAAAAAGTGTACAAGGATTGTGAGAATCAAAGGATTGTGGAAGATTGTCAAAAATTTTAATGAAGATTGTTAAAGATCGTAGGAAGATTTCAGATGATTGTGGGGGATTGTAGATGATTATGGAATAATAAATTGTAGGATTGTAGAATATTGTTGGATAGGTGTACAAGCATTGTCCAATAAATAAACCCCTCATATCAAGCTGAACTTTGAAATTTTGTTTGTATATTACCGTGCTTCGGAGGGCACATAATTAGGCCATAACAGCAAAAAACGACGTTAAACAGTATAAAACAAACATGTTTGTATATTCCGTGACAAATCTTGTTTTTTTTTTCTTGTATTTTTAAATTGTAATTTTTATATGTAAATGTCGGTCGACCGTAAAAATGATGATAGTGAAAAAGTCTTAGCAACAATTAAAATGTGTGATCCAAATTTTTGTCTAAATAATATTAAGTTGCTTCGTCTGGGAAAGTATACTGAAAATAAAGATAGGCCTATTAAAATGATTATGAACTCTTCAGCTGATGTCTTAAATATCTTACGCAATAAAAGTAAAATAAATGGTAACATAAAATTGGTAGCTGATCAAACTATTGTGCAGCGAAATTATCTTAAAAGTGTCTTGAATGAACTGAATACCCTAAAAGAACAGGGAATTACTGACAAGATTCTTAAATATATTAAAGGTATACCTAAGATAGTTAGTAAAAAAAACTAGCTAGTAGTAGTACAATTACCAATGGTCTCAACGTATATTATCAAAATTGTCGAGGTTTAAGAACGAAGCTCTTAGATTTTTATAAAAATGTACAATTATGCAATTATGATGTTATTATGTTAACAGAAACAAATCTGTGTGATGGTATTGATTCCAGTGAACTGTTTGATGAAAAGTATATGGTATATAGATATGACAGAAATGTTTTAACGAGCTCAAAGGATTCTGGAGGTGGTGTCTTAATTGCTGTCTCTGCAGAGTGGCCGTCATCAAGTAACTTCAATGTTCTAAATTCTGTTGAAGAGATTTACGTCTCAGTTTTAATTAATAACCGAGAGCACATTTTTGGCTGTGTCTATATACCACCTAAATCGCCTATAACTGCATATGAAGATCATTGCTCATCGCTTGAGTATATAGCTGATACTAACCCCAATGCGACTCTTCACATATGTGGTGATTATAACATTCCTAGAAAATTCTGGTCCTTAGATGATGATGGTGGTAGTGAGAATGACTTTAGTGTAGTTGATAAACGTAAATTTGAAACTATTAGTAATTGTGCAAATTTTTTAAATTTCTATCAATTTAACGAGGTAAGAAATGTCAATAATGTTATCTTGGATCTATTTTTTTCTAGTACGGAAAATGTTACTGTGGTTCCAAGTGACTTTATTTTATCTAAAATCGATAATAATCACCCCCCTTTAGATATTTTTATTCCAATTGACTGTAATTATGAGTCACTTTCTAGAGAAACTAACTGGCAGTATAATTTTAAGTTAGCAGATTATAACTCAATCAATGATTATTTTGGTGAAATAAACTGGGATAATATTATCACTAATGATGTTAATTTAGCAACTAAGAATTTTTATGATATAGTCAACTTAGCTATAGAAATTTTTGTTCCTAAAATAAGACAGAAAACAAAGAAATATCCAACCTGGTTTAGTTCTGAAACCGTTAAATGTTTAAAAGCTAAAAACAAATTTTATAATAAGTTTAAGAAAACCCACAATAACATATTTTTTTCTAAATATAAAGAGGCTCGTAATAAATCCAAAAAGTTAATCGAAAATGATTATAATTCCTTTCTCCAGGATACTCAGGCAAATATAAATAGTAGTAACTTAAAAAGTTTCTGGAGTTACATTAATTCTAAAAAAAAGTCACATGGTTTGCCTAAATTTATGCACTTTGGCAATCTTAAATCTGAAGATGGTCGTACCATAGCTAATATGTTTTCTGACTTTTTCAAGTCTGTCTATACGCCTCAGAGGCAATCTCATAACTATAATTTAAATGAATCTTTTTATAATAACATAAATCTTAATATTTCTAGCTGTAATGTGTCATGCGATGATGTTTTTATAAAATTATCTTCCTTAGCTCCTAAGTTGAGCTCTGGCCCTGATAAACTACCGCCATATTTTTTAAAACATACCTGTCCCACACTTGCTTATCCAGTTTCACTATTGTTTAACTTTTCATTGTCAAAAGGTTGCTTTCCTGATATTTGGAAAGTGTCCTATATAACTCCCATTCACAAATCAGGTGATAAGAGTGATATTACCAATTATCGTCCTATCTGTGGTCTTTCAGCTTTAGCCAAAACTTTTGAACAATTAGTAACAGAATATATTACTCCATTAATTCGTAATTTAATCAATTCTAAACAACATGGGTTTTCCAAAGGGAAATCGACTGTTACTAACTTGCTAATTTACTCTAATTATATATTAACTGCATTAGAGCTAGGTATTCAAGTAGATTCGATCTACACAGACTTTAAAAAAGCCTTTGATAGGGTCGATATCGGTCTGTTACTCTTAAAACTTAAAAGATATGGTATAACAGGGCCACTTTTTAATTGGTTAAAAAGTTATTTAACAGATCGCAAACAAATTGTAGTTATTCTTGGATTTTGTTCGCATTTTATTGATGTTACTTCTGGTGTGCCTCAAGGGTCTCACTTAGGTCCCATAATTTTTCTACTTTTTATCAACGATATCATGGCATGTGTTGAAGATTGCGAAATACTTTTGTTTGCCGATGATATGAAGATTTTTAGAAAAGTATCATCGACCATTGATTATTTAATTTTACAATCAAATCTGGATCGTATTTCTAGGTGGTGTGATGAGAACTTTTTAGAGCTTAATATTAGTAAGTGCAAAGTTATATCTTTTTCTAAAAGGCTAACTTCGTATGAATTTAATTACGTTATTAATAATGATGAGCTTGAGAGAGTTTTCAGTATCATTGACTTGGGTGTGTTATTTGATAACAAATTAACTTTTGTCCCTCATATAGAAAATATAGTTAATAGAGCCCTTAGAATGTGTGGTTTTGTAATTAGGCAATGCCAAGACTTTACAGATGTACCTGCCATGTTATTACTTTTTAATTCTTTGTCACGGAGTATTCTTGAATATGCAGCAATTATTTGGTCCCCCTCTCAACAATGTTATAAAAACTTGATTGAAAAAGTTCAAAAAAAGTTTATCAAATTCTTGCTGTATAAACTTAAAATACCTAATGAAATTAACTATAATCATAAATTAACTTTGTTGGGAATGGAGTCACTTGAATCTCGCCGAACAAATATTGACAAAATATTTATGTTTAAGTTATTTAATTACCTAATTGATTGTCCGGATATTTTAAAACTTTTTTCCTTACGTGTTCCTGGAGTAAGCACGCGTTGTACATCTTTATTACATGTTCCGTTTACTAGAACTAATTACGGTCACTTTAGTAGTGTACCTAGATTGGCCAGAAATATAAATTCTTGTTATATTGACATTTTTTGCACGAGCCTATTTTCTTTTAAAAGACTTCTTAGAACAAACAACTAATTAATTAAGATTCCTATTTTATTTAGATTATATTCTAACGATACGTTTTATATTTGTAATGTTTCTTTTTATTGTACTACTTGGATGTATATCTGTTTGTACTAAATAAATAAATAAATAAATAAATAATTAGG
The DNA here is from genome assembly GCA_958510825.1 of Brachypterus glaber. NCBI lineage: Eukaryota > Metazoa > Arthropoda > Insecta > Coleoptera > Kateretidae > Brachypterus > Brachypterus glaber. The sequence goes on along the minus strand of CAUEHQ010000126.1, from coordinate 17,327 downwards.
CCATAACAGCAAAAAACGACGTTAAACAGTATAAAACAAACATGTTTGTATATTCCGTGACAAATCTTGTTTTTTTTTTCTTGTATTTTTAAATTGTAATTTTTATATGTAAATGTCTTACCGTTATTATTCTTTTAGTCTCAAGGGCTGAAGATGAAGCAAATATAATGCTTTGAAACATGTTCCCATTACAATAAAGGAAGTAGGAGAAAAAAAAGACTAATTTACTTAACTTTTAAATATTTTAAAATTCCTACTATGGCTTCTGAACGTGAACTTGAACACGCCTAATGGATCACACAATCAAAATTATTTACATTTTTGTGTAATATACATATTTATTTTTAATTTAATACAAGGCGGTATTGAAAAAAAAAAGTGTTTGGCAATTTGTCAATGATCAGTGATCATTCATTGGTCATTTATAAAATCATCTTTTCAAGCAAGTGCAAGGATCATCATTCGAGTACAAGTATTGTCAAAGTTGTTACACCTTAATAATTTTTATTCAAATGTTGGAGAATCAAGTAGTATTGTAGAACACAGTTTCATTGGCTATGCTGCTCATGGCTGTATTTAATAATAATATAAATGAAATAATTTTCAATAAAAAAAAATTAACCAGGACATAAAAATTAATTTTATATTTATTTTATTTACTGTTGTATACATGTATATATAATAATAGTATTTCTATTTAACTTTTGAATGGATTAGGATATTAACCTGAAATTTAGAACACGTAAATAATATGATCCAAATTAACAAATATACACCATAATAGGGTAAATAATTTTTGAGGGTGATTCTACATCAGAAAATATGACAAAGGGAGCTGCCCCTTTGAAAGTGGTCAAAAAATTCGGTTTTTATTTAATAACTTAGGAACCCTTTCAAATATAGCAACAAGGTTTTACATGTAAACTAATTCTAATGAGGCTCATGTACTTATTTTAACCAGAGGCATGTGAAACTGAGGGGGCCTTATCAGTTTTTTGCCGTAAACCTTTTTCTGTGTAACTTTTTTTAATTTTATTGGAACATGATTCTTCAGGTCAAAATACATAAACAGGGTACTATTGTTGTAACAGTGTAGGATTCACTGTTTTCAAGAAAAATGTATTCAAAGGTGAAATTTCATGAAAAATTAAATACTAAAATGTTGAAAAACTAAATTTCAATCTGCATTATTCTGTATCAAAAACTAAGAAAAAAAGTTTCTATATATACATGTAGGTCGAAAAGTCGCTTTTTTAGATTTTTAGGAGACCATAGCTCCCTTAGGGTTGATTTTTGAAAGTACCTGTAATACAAGTCCTGTATATAAGGTATTTTTCTTAGTTTTTGATGTACTTAATCCTACATCATTAAAATTTTGGTTTTCAAAATTTTAGTATTTAATTTTTCATCCTCAAAACCTGAAATTTCACCTTCAAATGTTTTTCACAGGCTCTTCCTATATATAGATAACATATATTTAATTTTACATTGCTTATAATATATCAATATTAAATATTTTTAAATTCACTTTTTTTAATTTTCCTTATTCTACTTATTTTATTTTACATTTGGTTTTATGTCATTTAAGTTATACATTGAAAAATAACACATATCAAGACAGCATTGCATTAAAAAAAATGTTTAATGATTTTTTAAAAGAAGTAATTTCCAGACCCTTTATATGACTAGGCAAGCCATTGTATGTATAGTTAAGTTTAGATTAGTTCATATCATTGGTTCCCTACTTAGTCAATGTTCATATGCAAAGGATCATTGCTACACTGATAAAAATGGATTTTCAAAAAGTATTTTTACATTTCAGATGTAAAAAAACATTATGTATATAATTTACATCTGAAATGTAAAATTACTTTTAGCAAATTTATCAGTGTATATCTCAAAGTGTTTCTAAGACATTAAATGAGAACCGAATTTTTTAGCCACTTTCAAAGGGGCTTAGCTCCCTTTCGACGCATTTTTAGACATATGTTTATAGAAACATTTTGTCATATTTTATGATGTAGAATCACCCCTTAAAACTACTGACCCTATTTCAAATACACTGTGTATATTAATAATAATATAGATTATCTTATTTACATGATGTAAATTTCAAGCTTATATCTTAAGCAGTTTAAAACTTGAAGAGGGAGGGGAAGGCAGACAGAACAAGGGCACCCCCTTGACTTGATAAATTAAAAAATATACTAGTATAAATCATGTAATGTATAAAATAACTCCACCTTGCCCCATATTAGGAACTTTTTTATTATTATTATTATTGGGATTTAGTGCCTTCGCCATTAAACTTTAATAAAAAGAATGTTTTTAGGATGGGGTGGGGTGGACTTATCTTTCTGCACATTCAGGGTTGGATGTTCACGAGGCATTATATTAGCTCTACATCTAGTTGTGATATTTTTTATGTAAACACTATATTTTCCTATAAAATTGTTCACAGTGGCGATTTTAAGAAGGGTCTTGGAGACTATTTCCCAGAGAAATATTTTTGCAAAAACTTAAAAATGGCGAATGCGCCCTAATTAAGTTCAAGTACCCTTGATGTCGTGATAAAAGAAACTTATATAAGATACCCATTAACTTCTACAGGTCAAAGAAAAGCATGTTAATCTATGTTAATCTTACCTAGTTTTTGTTTTAATATTGTACTGGGTGTCTAAAAAAATTGATTTAAAGTATTGACATGCAAAGGCTCAATTTTTGAACATTTAAATATTTTATTTGACTGTTCTAAAAGAGACACGGTTTTAAAATTTGATAAAAACTAATATGTATTCTGAAAAATACTTAAATAGGACCAGGCCCTAATGACCAGTTTTCAAATTTTTCAATATTTCATATTACTATACAATTAAAGTATTTTTTCTTAAAATATTTATATAACAAAAATTAAGAACATATATAATAGGACCTAGGACTTTTTAAATATTTTTTGATTTAATATTAGGTATTTTTTGTAAACTAAATATTAAACTTTTTGTTTTATTTATATACATATTTATCTCTTTTTTTTTATATTATCCAATTGTATAATATACATATTGTTAAGTTTTTGATTTTGTTAATATCTGTAATATTTTGTAAACATGGCTGAAGGACCTCGGTCAGTGGCCTTTTGGGTAACCAATAAAAAACATTATTAATTAATTAAAGTTATTAAAAAATATAAACAGTTAATTTGTGGGTCCCTAGAGTCTATATAGGTATCATTAAATATTATTTTAGTATTAATATTAGCATTGATTAAGATTTTTTTATTCTTAGTTAATGTTTTTAGTTCCATTTTAAAGCAAATAAAATTCTCTATTTGACCATATATCTTTTGATTTTTTAAACTTTTTTTTTAGGTTTTCATTTGTCAATTTTTTTTTACTAAAAATACGATCATAATAGTTAGTTTAAAAGTATAATTGACATATTTGCATCATAAAATAAACCATTTTTCAAAAATTGTATAATTTTTGTGAAGAAAATTTCTTTAAAAAATTTTGACAAAAATTCCCATTTTCAATCCTATTTAAAGCTCCCAAAAATTGTCTCGAAAAAAAAACGTGCTCCGTTAAAAAAAAACATGGCCCCCTGCTCACATTTTACAAGCTAAAAATATCTAATATACCCAAAAACATAGTTTCAGTTGTCTTATTTACGAGTTCAAAATTTCATGTCAATACCTCAACTCATTCAAAAGTTAAGATAGGGGGGGGGGAACTTTTGGGCAGCACAGTATATTATTATTATATAAGACAGAGAGCGGCGATTGCCGATGTATCAAAAATTTACATATCTTGAACTATTTTTTAGAAACCCTTAAAAAAATATGGAACATATTAGGGAATTCTAAAGAACCATACATATAGGTACAATTTTTTTCGACCAATATTAGCTTAGAAGGTATTTTTACATTTTTAGTCCTTTTTGCAAATGAGTTGCTCTAAATATACTACAACTTTTTTTACTAGTTGTCCTGGATTTTCTTAAAACAAAATTGTCCCGGCCTATTGTGCAGCACCATATTCTATAAATATCAGATTTGGTCCATCTAGAGATTTTTGTAATTAAGTCCTTTTGTCATCATACATAGTCACTACAGACTTTTATTTCTCATATCTGCTATTTTCATGAAAATACCATTTTCTATTTAAAATTAGCTAAAAAAAAATGATAACTTATTTCCCAGCCAAATCTTCATTTGCTTTCATTTTACCTATTTTTTTAATTTAGGTAGTATTATGAAAGCAAATTGGGGCCAAATTTATACACTTTATACCCTGGGTCTTGCTTTATTAAAGACTTGAGAGGTTTCATATTTTGGCTACCCCCTAACACCCCCTTATTAGGAGCGAGAACCAGGGATTGTATGAATTTTGCTTCAATTTGCTTACGTAATACTTGACGCCCCCAAAGCCTCTGAAAAAGCCTTTTTTAAATATTATTGTGCATTTTCAATTTTTTTTTTTCATATTTTTGCGTTTTATAACGTTTTATATTAAAAAATATATATATAATTTCATGCATAAAAGGGTGTCATGACCAAGTGCACTTGGTTAGTTGGTTAGCTAGTTGTATCGTAACTCCTGAATCCCAAAAGCTCAAACCCAGGATCAGTTCTGGCCTCTTCAATCCCAGCATTAAGAAGGAAGGATATAATCCCGGGTATTTGGAATTGATGGATTGGTCATCAACTCAAATAATCAAACAAATTTTAAAGACCTAAATACTGAATTAGTTTTCTAAAATTTACCATAGGGGACGTGAATAAAGTATGTCACACTTTTTTTTTGGTAATTTTTGACCCCCTTGTCACATTGAGCCACACAGCACTGACCCTCCCCCCTCCCCCTATTGTTACGTCACGTTAAATTATATAAAAAAATGTACTTACTTTAAAAATTGTTATTGTATTTTCTTGAAGTTCCTTGAAGTAGAAATAGTAAATCGAGGGGAAATTTGTTCATTAAAAAATGTACATCTGCTTCCAATTTGGTTGTGGAAGTACTTACTAATTTATTTCAAGTACTTCCATGTACTTCCAAGTTTTTTTATGTCACCATGTACTTCTGCCTCTAAAAAAAAAGTTATACAACTATATTTTACGATTTTAGTAATTTCTAACATCAGTCCTGAAAATCCCAGGATCTACAATTTAATATAATACTACACTGACCAAAATAAATTTTATTCCGATAGCCTCAATAATAATACCAAAAAACGATTGATCTATCTTAGCTGAAACACCTGGTATATTCTTTCTTCACTGGATAACAAGGCTAATTATATTCTGCAAAAAAAATGCAGTAGGTCGAAGTAACAATATTAAAATATAGATACGATATTTTCTGTAGTAGTATTTAAAACACAATTTTAAAACCTAACCTCAAAATTTTAATTTAATAAGCTATTTTTTATTTCATAGCTTACTTATAGAAAAACTAACATATAAAATTGGTGTGAAATCCTCCTATCATATACAGAAACTATTATCATTTTGTGATTTATCATAAAAACACTTGTATAATATGTATAATTAAATTATTATAATATTCATACCTTAATACATTAGATTTTTCCTTCAAGAACGTCATGCGTTCTTTTTGTTGTTTGAGCACCATATTGTTGTACAACTCTTAGATTTGGTTCCTTTAGTGAAAGACTGTCTACGGTACTAATAGTTAAACTGAAATCAAAATACATCAGCATAAATTTGCCATTCGATTAGGTACAAAGTTTTTTGTTGACAAGCTCACCAGCTATGACTTTGAAGAGCACATTCGAAGAAACATTGTGTCTAATTATTCACTTGCACTGAATAAAGGCCTACATATTATAGAGAGCCACAGAACACAACTCGCACTAGCCACAAATCACTAACATTTTAAGGTTATGTAAACATTTCGAAATATTTTGGGCAAACGGCTGTAAAGTCATCTAGATTTTGGCATAATATTAGGCACCTATAGTGTTTTTTTATCACAGAATGCAAATTAACCCTACAGGCTCGAAATTTTATTAATTTTATTTAATTTCGCGCGTAATTAATTAGAGCTTCGGTACAGGTAAGTAATTTATAATTGCGCTTGCGCAGTGTAGTCATAAAATTAATTAGTTTTCTAGTTAAGTTGAAATTTTCACTACGCCTGCGCAGTATAGACCAAAAATTAATTATTTTTCTCGTTAGTGTAGTTAATTTTGGTATGAATGCACCATAAGTTCTATCGAATGTAATTAATTATATGGATAAATTTTAATTTATTTTTTCAAAGCACAGAAATATTTTTAAGAATCTTTCTACGCCCAAATAAATCACCAGTTTTAAAACAATAATTTTCAAAAGGCAAAGTTAAATAATATTTTTATTTTAACAATAAACTGTATTTTTGCAAAATAAAATAATAATTGCGGTTTTGACTGTGTCCAAAGAAAAAGGAAAAAAACGCTTGGATACAGCTGATAATTTTTGCCTTTTTTATAGAGCACAAAGTTTACGATTTTATCGGTTTTTTAATTTTTCAACCGAAAAATCCAAAATATATTTTTAAAGCGAATTACCCTATTTGAAAATAATTTTTATTCAAAATAAGATTTTACGCGAGATTTTTTTGTTAATAAATAAGCTATCTCCGAATGCAACACTCAAATATGATATATTTATTTATAACGAATAATTTTAATGTTAATAAATAAGCTATCTTCGAATGCTAAATCCAAATATGATATTGTTATTTATAACAAATATGTAATTTTACAACTGCAAAAGAACGTTACCACACACACACTGTAAAATTAGCAAAATCTAGTTAAATGAATTTAAAAGCTATGAAGCTATGTTAAATAGTTATACTAGTACCAAAATTCCGGTTCAAAACGGACCATGTTATAATGGTTCTGCTAGCTTAAATCCGGTTCGAAAGGGCCATGTTGTTTGACGTCGAAAGGTCCCATTCGGTGATATGGGATTGCCTCCGTAACATCGCCTTTATGATATTAATTAAGTGGACTGCGAATAGGTATTATTGATTGAAAAGAATATTAAAGACAAAACGACAGTTCCAATAATATATATGGTAATCTTACCTTAGCTACAGCATTCAGCACGACAGGTCATGACCGCCATTTCTTCACAGGAGACACCACATAATTGGAAACTGATGTACGCGAATTTAAGTTTGTTTGACCAGTGTAGGTATACACTACTAATTATTTAAATACATATGTGTATATGGAACTTATTTCTATAGTTTGCAGCCGTAAATATGGTAAATTCTAACGAATGCCCGCGGCGTGGTATATTCGTCAGCTGATTTTGAGTATATTTTTATTGACACGCATCGATCGTTCTCGAGCGTCAAATTGCGACTGCTCCAGAAGGCAACCTACCCGAACTCGCGCAGAAAAGCTAGGAGGTTTTCAGCGCGTTACTTACAAAATACAATCAATTCAAAATAAAATATTATTTTTGAATTATAACTAAGTAAAGAAATTAAATGAAATTATGTATAATAAAACCCAAATTAAAAATAAATACAAACACAGAAATGTGGTTGTAACACTTACATAGGACACTATTTTGACAAACTCGTTGTCTATCTTTGGAAAACGAGCCGCGAAGAGGGGAGTTTTCCAATGGAAAGAGTTCTTTATACTATTTTATCTATTTGCTCCTTTTATTTTGCTTACAAAGTACTTTAGTTTTGAATAATTTCAATATGACTGAATTGGGGACAATGTATTTATATTGGCAACAAAGATACTGATAATTTAAACATTTTTATTTGTTATTTTAATTACATAATCATTCAAGTACTGGGCGATGAACCGTCAGCATCGTGCTAAGCCATCTTTTATGATGTGCTTCGTGTATTTTTGTTTTGTCATCTTTTATGATGTGCCTCGTGTATTTTTGTTTTGTCATCTTTTATGATGTGCCTCGAGTATTTTTATGTTAATGTTTTATGTACAAGTAAAAGTGAACCATATATATGGTTATTAATCGTGCGAAATGTTGAATTTTAAGTGAATAATAATGGGCGTTTGAAGATAATTTTTTTGTGTGTTTTTAATGATAACTTTTTATATTAGCGTGGAAATTACTACAGTAGTATTTTATCAGTGATAGTGCACAAGTCAGGATACATATCCGATTAGTACTTGCGCACTGGAAACCTCATGATTATATAGAGAAACCCTGGTTAATTATTCGGAACAAAAAGACCAAATAAATAGAGAGAGAGAGATAATTACATAATTTATAACGGTTTAAAACTTTCCAAGTGTTAAGTGTATTTTTATAGTTATTTTAAATAAAAATGGAAGATGAAGAGTATTCCAGTGTATAAAGGGGCCTCAAATACTTTCATCCTGCCAGCCGCACACCTTCACTTCTACTGTTTGGGACTTACCTGTGAGTAACTTAAACTTAACTGATAATAAACCAAACTCAGCCCAAAATCACACACAAAACATACATATTTGTTAATATAAGAATTTTAGCTGCTTTTTATCTCTCTCTATTTATTTGGTCTTTTTCTTCCGAATAATTAACCAGGGTTTCTCTATATAATCATGAGGTTTCCAGTGCGCAAGTACTAATCGGATATGTATCCTGACTTGCGCACTATCACTGATAAATTACTTGTAGTAATTTCCACGCTATATAAAAAATTATCTTTAAAAAAATAAAAAACAAAAATCCATTATTATTAACTTAAAATTCAACAGTTCACACGATTAATAAACATATCTATGGTTGACTTTAACTTGCACTTAAAACATTAATACACCAGTGCAACAGGGTGTAAGAGATTTTCAGAGTGCTGTAACAACTAATCTATTAATTTTTTGAATTTTTGCCCTTGAATGATTAGAGTAATTGACTCTTTTATTTTTGTGAACCTACGTTATTTGCAATTTTGGCGAAGGCGCCACTATGCAAAATGTGAAAATAGCTATTTTCCTAACAAGTGCGAAAAGAGGCCCTTTTACGCACTCGATTGCAATCGAGTGCGGAAAAGTCGCTTTACGCATGCGTTAGGAACAATACTTTTCCTACGAGCAGCGTTAAAATAAAATATACTTTTATATTTTATCAAATAAATAGAAATAAATCCTATTTTTATATTTTTTCAAAAAGAAAATCAATTAACAGGTAAAAAATTTAAACATTTTTATAATACTATGAATAAATATAACACTAAGCAATTAAGAAATTAAACAATATTTATGCATGCGGAAAAGGCTTTCTTTTCACACTCATATGAGCGTGGAAAGAGAGATCTTTCCGCACGCTCGTATGAAAACATATTTACAAGGACAAAAAATTTTTGGGCGATTATGGAGATGCAAGGCGAGCAATTAAGATTGTAGGTAATATTTTAATAAATAAATTTGTATTTTTAATAAAATATCAATTTCAATAATAATTATTATTGAAATTGATATTTGAACTCTTTTTTATTAATAAAAAAAAAAATGAACCGACTTCTGTCTCTAAAAAGTAAAAAATAAAAAATACTTAAATCGGTGTATATTGGGTATGTTACAGAAAAAAAAAAACAAGTTACGCATATATGCATAGTCCAACATAGCACATTGTTTTTAAATTGCTCTGACTATACTTTTTAAATAAAAGGAAAAAGCGAAACTCAAAGAGAGGGAAAGAGAAAGGAAGAGAGAGCTCTAACAATATTTATCATTAGTGGTTTGTCCTTTCTGTACGTCTCCTGCCCTTTTTCCCTCCGGTACCGGGACACCTGACGCCAGGTGTCCCGATACCGGAAGTGCTGACTCTACAGTAACTTTCCATTACTAAAATGTAACCTAATCTGAAAATATTAGCCTTCAGAAAACTCTCGCACATTTTCGACGCCAGCTCTCCGACTAGTAGGAGTCTTCTTCTATCGTTGTACATATTTTAATTAAAATCTTTAAACAAACTAGAAAAGCTTTTTCGGCTCCAGAATTGTACTATTTACATCATATTATCTAGAAGACATATTGTCAAAAAGCTACCCTGGTAGAAAAGTACATAAATCTAACTTAACATAACATTAGATTAGTGACATTTTTATGTTTAGTCTCAAACGTTATACAAAAACGTTATAAAATATATAAATCTAACCTTAAAAACTAACGTTTGACAAAAAAGTTATAAGATATATAAATCTAACCTTAAAAACTAACGTTTGAGAAACACGTTATAAAATACATAAATCTTAGGTTAGTCTCCCAACTAAATTCTAACCTTTTTCAACCTTTAATCTACTATTAAATAAAGGAATAAGAAATAAACCTAAAAAGTCTTGTTTTTTAACCTGTAGCGGTAATTTTGCTATTTATAAATCTAGCTACTGGATTTGATTTTTTTTATGATGTGAAACTTTTCGTAATATTGACTAAAATTATGAAATTTAAACCACAGTGCATAGGTTTAACAAAATTAATGACTCTTTTAAGAGCTCTTTTACTACTATTTTTTGTAAATTCGAATTTAAATAATGATTTGCTATATAGGAATAAAGGCGATTATCTGTTTTTATGTAATTAAAATTGGAAATTGAGATTTTCGGATTAGAACTTTTTTGGTAAAAATCTATAAATAAAGTGGAAAATAAATTTCATCGATTTCCATTATACAAAGTGATTGAGAAATAAAAATTTTACATTAAAATATATGAAAAAAGTTCCCCGAAACGAGCCTTAACCACTTCACAGTGATTGACCTTTCTACACTGTAAAAACTGCATGTAAAATAATGTAAAACTACATGAATTTACATAGTACGGAAGAGTAAATTTACTATTCTGGAGTATGCATAATTCATGAATTTATGTAAAATAATATAAAAGAATATAAAAGAATGTAAAAGATGGTAAAAGAATGTAAAATAATTGAAAAGATTGTAAAATAATGTAAAAGAATATAAAAGAATGTAAAAGAACGTAAGAGAATGTAAAAAAAATAAAATAATGTAAAATAATGTAAAAAAATATATTTACATTGATTTACATATTTTTACATGATTTTACAATGTCGGACTATGTTATTTTAAGACGCGCGTGCGCTTTGGACAATAACCAAGAAGGTGTCGCATCATGAGATGGATCGTTTAATATTGTTATTGTTAGAGAGATAGCGACGCATGCTGCTAGGTTAAAGTGTTAAAAGTGTAAAAAAAGGTAAATATTATTTATGTACTATATTTAAATGCTTTATTTGTGCCTAAAATTTACATTCATTATAAATTACGATCTTTATCAACCAATAGATCTTTAAAGAAAGATGTAAGTATGTAGTTTATACTCATATTAAGGGTGCAAATCGTTTGGTTTATTAAACCAAATGAACTTTACGCTACGATGTTTCAAAAAAGCTTTGACACAGAGACTTGTACTTTGGAACAAATATTTTTTAAGTAGTAAATATTTTTTTTTTAATTTTAAGTCTCTATGTCAATAGTAGTGTTTAAGTTGTTTTAAAAGCACTTTTAATATGACTGTATGTTATTTTTCAAAAAATTATTAAACACACCATACGTTTGTTTTTAATTTATTGTACCAGGCTCATAGGACGTACCTGCATAGCAGTAAATACAAGTATATATTTTATGTCTAACAGGAAAATTATTCATTATAAAAACTACATATTACCATTCTGGACTATGTAATTTTTACCGTTCCGGTCTATGCAAAATATTACCATTATTGACTATGTAATTTTTACTGCTCCGGTCCATGCAAAACATTACCATTACGGACTATGTAATTTTTACCATTCCAGTCTATGACAACATATTACCATTTACGGACTATGTAATTTAATGTAATTTATTTTTACCGTGTAGAGGCAAAAACAGTTCTTGCCATTAATGTGTATGACCGCTATAGCAGCATCTAAAATTATCAGTTTACCATTAGTTTATTTTCCATGATTTATTAATTAAATTGGTTATCCAATCAAATAATAGAAAATTGCTATTATTTTTCATTAAATAATATTTAAATTTTGTTGAACTATTTTTATTATTTTATTTTATTTTTATTTTAGTTATTAACGGGAAAACCCAACTACAAAAGCTAAATGTACATGAGATACCATGATAATAGAAACCTAATATACTGTAAAAAAAATTGTAAAAAAAAATTAGAACAAATAACCTTGCAAATAACAAAAACTACACAATACTAAAATTTAAAAAAATTAAACATTAATAAGAAATTTAAACATTAATGAAGTTAATGCTTTTTAATGAGGTTTTAAACGATCTCAAAGTGGAAAAAGTAAAGTCACAATTATCCAAACTATTGGCTAAAGTCATAACTCTATCGATGGGAGAATTACAACCGTAATTTGTACGGTGATATGGGATTTTAATACTCGGAGTAAAGTTGCGCATGACCCTAACAGGAACATTTAAATGTATTTGACTTAGTAAGTCTGGGCATTAAATATTTTAAAAAGGTAACATAAATCTGACTTTTTCTCCTACTTTCCAATAAATCTACATCTAAAAATGAATTACACTTAATTTAACTTTTTTTGGTCAGCATTTTAAATTTATTAATTTGATCAAAAATGCAGATTCAGCGCCCCAAAAACATACAATATGATAATATCATTTAAAGAAAAAATGTTTTCTGCACATTTTTGGCACGAAAAGTTTATTTTCACTGCACTGTGAAGGGGTTAAGGGAGCTACGACCCTCCTAAGGGTACATAAATCTGGAACCCTATGAACTACAGTAATAAATTTTTGCACATATCTGGAAATTGATAAATACTATAATTTTATGTAATTTTTAATTGGTAATTTTAACCAGGGACGTGCAAGTTGGGGGGAGGCAATGTACTTTTGCCTACTAGGGGAAGGGGCCCTATGATGACGAACTGGGTAAGTTGACTAATCTTGTATAACAAGCGTACGTCAACAGACGGAGCAACAGTTGCATCTGTGGTATCTACCTGACTAGAATATTTTTACCTCCCATAATTAGAACAAAAGAAGGGTAAAATATTGTTTTTTACCACTTTTATTCAATTTTTCTCAGAAACCTGAGGTAAAAAACATTCTGAGGCCAGATTCGGTCTCAGCAACCCAAAATGAGTGTAAAACATATGACTACAATCAGGACAAGAAACCGTGTTGCCTAGTATTATGGGCTCATGATGACTGCAATGAAATAAGTTCAAAAGAAGCCAAAATAAAGATTTGTATTTGTGATATTTGTGAAAATTAAAATACCCTTCAATATCCTAACAACTTTTAAGCTATTTTTCTATTATATTTTTTTTTTGTTTTTAATAACTTACTGATGGTAAGATTACTAATTTTACTTTTTTTTATTATATTTTTTAAGAAAATAAATATATAAAATAAAACAAAATCTATAAATTAGATAAAACATTAATTACCACCTTCTAAATAAAAAAAAATAATGATTTAAACGAAAACCCTATTTTATAAAACCATCAAAGCTTATGTTTTCCAGCTTAGGACCCCTTACTCTACTACTACTACGGCTTCTAAAGAAAAACACTTTTTAAGGGACAATAGCTCTTTTAAAAGCAGTTCGTGGATATTTGTATATGGTAACTTTTTTTACAGTTTTTGATGTTGAATCGCTATACAGTATTGAAATTTTTATTGGCGCAATTTTAATTTTGGATGCTCAGAACGTGAAATTTTTTACTGTGGTTCATAGAGTTCCAGAGATATTAATTAAAAACTAATTTTCAGATGTACAATTAGGAGGGTCGTAGCTCCTCTAGGGCTTATTTTCAGATCAACCTTTAAACGCACTTTTTTTCATATTTTTGGACCTTCAAATAGTATAATAATAGTTACTTATATACCAAGGGACTAAACTGTCTGTTTTAGTCCCGCTGCATATGTGTTTTCTTAGCGAGCGTAGCAAGCCACGGAAACAGGAATGCAAGGGACTTAAACAGCCACGTTTATTCCTGAGGTGTATACACTATTTTTTGCAGGACTGAACATAATTTAAGTGGGTAGATAAAATTAAAATTAAAAACCATGCGCCTAAAATTGTAATTTAATCAAGATACATGTGAAACGCGAAAAGTCGGTTTCACGGCTATCCCGATTTCAATTGTTGCTTAATATGGTTGACACAAACGTCAGTTCGAAAAAATGGACGAAGACGATAAATTTTAAGTAATATAAACAATGTTTTTTTTTAAGGTTTTCTTTGTTAAAATCAAATAAATTCGTTTGAATCGCTTATTTATTACAAAACATCACGAAACCTAATTTTTGTACCAGAAAAGCACATAGTATGTATAATGTTTTAATATTATCAAGGTTGCCGTGATTTTTTCCCCTTGGGAGAAAAACGGCAAGTTTAGTCCCAAAAATGAAAGCGTAAAATTAAGTTTTAGGGTTGGTCGTGCAAAAAAATAATTTATTTGTATGGCACTTCCTCCAAATTGTAGGCACACGCATAAGTGTTTTAGTACAATTTCTGAAAATTTTAAATTTATATATATCGTTTAAATTCTTAAAAAAAAAGAGTTTCTGACTTTTATCATCAGCTCCTGACGTGCATGCCAAGTTTCAGATTTCAGCTGTTTGGGATGTACGAAAAAAAATTTTGAAAGGACCGATAGACACCTCACCAATTTAATTATTTAGATGTTTAAGAATTTTTACTATTTATATTATTTATCCGTCCAAAAAGTCAAATTATCCAGTATCCAGTAATATTTAATTTATTATTGCATCAATCTATTTTCTAACCACTTCAGTCCCAGGTCTGGCAAAAAAAAAAGTATTTTTAACTTTATATTTTAGAACTTTACGAGGAACTTTATCAAACACATATTTTTCTTAAATAAATATTTAAAAAAAATAACAGTGGCGTGGAAATTTTGTAGATTTTAAGGTACTGAAATAAATTTAAAATGTTTTTAATATTTCCTTGAAAGTATATAGAGGTTTTTGAGGTCTCTAAATCTGAATCTGATATTACAAAAATTCTAACGCTATTCCTAAGGGAGGGGGCTGGGGGCATATTTTCATAAAAATTGACATATAGGGGTTTTCGAGGTCGCTTCTGAACAAAATATTTCTCCAAACTCCACCCCCGGGGGCGGGGGGTAGTTAATTTTAATTGTTTACATTGTTTTCGTGAAAATTGGTATATAGGTATTGAAGAGGGTAAGAAAACAGTTTTTGACCTAATTCTTTATTTTTTGACTCTTGATACTGAAGAGACCCAGCAGCCCGAAACTGTCAGTTTGCCAATATCACTCTGTACGGTGTATGGAACTAGATTGATGGAAAAATAAATTAATAATAATAAATTAATATTTTTGTAATTTTGTTTAAAATTAAAAAGTTCTGTTTGAAAAAACGTATTTTAATACTTATATTGGATTTTTCAATTAACGAAATCCTTATTTTAGAATATAAGGCATCCATAAAATTCGTTAATATTTCTTTTAAAGATTTTAGATATTTTCAATTTATGTAGGTAAATTAGGGTGGTCCATAGAAATAAATTTTTTGGAACACCCACTAAATTTGTTATAAATTTCCTTATAATGAAGGGTATTTTTAAAGTTGATAGCGCAACGCACAAAACATAAAATGTATTACATATGTAAGGTCCTATGGGTATTTTTAAAAGACCAAAAGCCAAACATTACATCCCTATGAAAAATGACCAATAGAAATCAAATACAAACCAATAGAAATTTGTATTGGTTTTTATTGGTCTCTATTGGTTTTATTGGTCTTTATTGGTATTAAAATTAAACTCTATTGGTTTATATTGG
This sequence comes from Brachypterus glaber, assembly GCA_958510825.1. Taxonomy (NCBI): domain Eukaryota; kingdom Metazoa; phylum Arthropoda; class Insecta; order Coleoptera; family Kateretidae; genus Brachypterus; species Brachypterus glaber. Next base: position 1,517 of record CAUEHQ010000126.1, on the reverse strand, counting down.
TCTGTGTTGGAAAAAATTTTTACTGGTTATTACCAATACAAAACGTATTGGTCTGTATTGGTTCTTTTCCAAAATATATGTTATTTTATTGGTATGTATTGGTTTAAATTGGATATTATATTTATTGGTAAATACCAATACAAAACTTATTGGTCCGTATTGGTTTATTTAAATATTTTTTTTAATATATATTGGTATCTAATGGTTTATATTGGACTTTATATTTATTGGTAAGTACCAATACAAAAACCTTATTTTTGTATTGGTTTGTATTGGTTTATATTTGACCAAATATCGATATTATATTTATTGGTAAATTCCAATACAAAAACTTATTGGTCTGTATTGGTCTTTTTTAAATATTTTTTTTTATATTGGTATCTAATGGTTTATATTGGATATTATATTTATTGGTAAATACCAGTACAAAAACCTTCTTTTTTGTATTGGTTTATATTTGACGAAATATCGATATTATATTTATTGGTAAATACCAATACAAAAACTTATTGGTCTGTATTGGTCTTTTTCAAATATTTTTTTTATATTGGTATCTAATGGTTTATATTGGATATATATCGGCTATAAAAAATGTCTTCTCTACCTTGGTATATAATTACTATTATTATTTAAAAAAAAAATAGTTAACAAATCACATGACTTTTAAGTTTGTTTGTTGCATGTGATTTTTTTGCAGCAAATTGTATATGACCTATATGGGTCATATATATTCGAAAAATATTGTACTGGAAAATTCCAATTGAATCTGACATATATAACGTTGTATTGGTTATTTCCAATAAGATACATTTTATCTTTATTGGTCCGTATTGGTACATTATTGTACCGGTAAAATCCAATATAAACCAATATACCAACTTCTACAAATTATATTGGTAATTTCCAATAAGATACATTGTATGCCTCTCTATTGGTCTGTATTGGTCTCTATCGGTTATTTTATTGGAAAGCCCATTATAAACCAATAGAAAACGACTTACACAAGATTGTATTGGTAATTTCCAATAATACGTTTTTCGAGTCTCTATTGGTTTTTTTTCGGTTTGTATTCGGTTATTGTACTGGTCTATATTGGAGTTTACCAATAGAAACCGACTTACGTAAGTCGTTTTCTATTGGTCTGTATTGGTATATACCAGTTCAATAACCGAGTACAAACCTCAAAAAAACCAATAGAAAATTTCTTCTGTTCTCTATTGGTCATTTTTCATAGGGATCCTACAAAAAAAATGCAAAGAACAAACTTAAATATGTTTCGAATAAAAAATATATTTTTATTTTTTTTAAGGACCGATAGACACCTCAACAATTTAATTCTGATTTATTTATTTCTCAAAAAAAAAAAAACATTTCTAATAATAGATTACAGGTCGACTCAGAAAATAGTACTTTTCCGAGACCTTATTAATGGGCTAGACACGAAGTGCCGAGACCCTTTATAGGTCGAGGAAAAGTACTATTTTTCGTGAGACCTGTGTACTATTTTATTCTCAGCT